>VSMD01115803.1:30000-40814 GCA_008750895.1 Mirza zaza | reverse complement strand
GGTCATCGCAACGAAGGTTTTGGGGACAGTAAAATGGTTCGATGTAAGAAACGGATATGGTTTCATCAACAGGAATGACACCAAGGAAGATGTATTTGTACACCGGACTGCCATAAAGAAGAATAACCCCAGGAAGTACCTTCGCAGTGTAGGAGATGGAGAGACTGTGGAGTTTGATGTTGTTGAAGGAGAAAAGGGTGCGGAGGCAGCAAATGTCACAGGCCCTGGTGGAATTCCAGTTCAAGGCAGTAAATATGCAGCAGACCGTAACCATTATAGACGCTGTCCCCGTCGCAGGGGTCCTCCACGCAAGTACCAGCAGAATCACCAGAACAGTGAGAGTGGGGAAAGAATGAGGGATCGGAGAGTGCTCCTGAAGGCCAGGCCCAACAGCGCCGGCCCTGCCGCAGGCGAGGGTGCCCACCTTACTACCTGCGGAGACCCTGTGGGCGTGGACCGCAGGATCCCAACCCTCCTGTACAGGGAGAAGTGATGGAGGGTGCTGACAACCAGGGTGCAGGAGAACAAGGTAGACCGCCAGTAAGACAGAATATGTATCGGGGTCATAGACCACGATTCCGCAGGGGCCCTCCTCGCCAAAGACAGCCCAGAGAGGACAGCAATGAAGAGGATAAAGAGAATCAGGGAGATGAGACCCAAGGTCAGCAGCCGCCGCAACTTCAATTACCGACGCAGACGCCCAGAAAACCCTAAACCACAAGATGGCAAAGAGACAAAAGCAGCCGATCCACCAGCTGAGAATTCGTCCGCTCCCGAGGCTGAGCAGGGCAGGGCTGAGTAAATGCCGGCTTACCATCTCTACCATCGTCCGGTTTAGTCATCCAACAAGAAATGAATATGAAATTCCAGCAATAAGAAATGAAGAAAAGATTGGAACTGAAGACCTTAAGTGCTTGCTTTTTGCCCGTTGACCAGATAACTAGAACTATCTGCATTATCTATGCATCATGGGGTTTTTATTATTTTTACCTAAAGATGTCTTTTTTGGTAATATCAAACGTGTTTTTTAAAAAAAGCCTGTTTTTTCTCTATGCCTTTAAAGGTTTTTAAATTGTTTCATATCTGGTCAAGTTGAGATTTTTAAGAACTTCATTTTTAATTTGTAATAACAGTTCACAAACTTGATTTTTTGAAAAAAGTCAACAAACTGCAAGCACCTGTTAATAAAGGTCTTAAATAATTAAAAAAAAAAAAAAGAAATACAAAGGAAACTGCAATTATAGTCTCTCTGCTCTCTTCTCTCTCTCTGCTTCTGAGATTTAAAAAGTCTAAATAATTTCCTTCATGCTTAGTAAGGCAAGAGTGAAAATGGGACATGTCAGATGCCTGGCTTTTGAGCCAGTATGTATGCATATGTGTGTACATGTGTATACACATATGTACACACATACCTGTCTTAAGGAGGCAACTTGGGGCCCATCTTATTTTTAAAATCCATTTTTTTGCATATGTCCTCATTGCTGGCAAAAAATAAAGGAAATTGCAGAAGATGAAGCTCTTCCATTTGAGTTTCAAAAGCATTTTCCACCTTTATACAATGGGAAGGAAACAAATTAACAAAATACACCCTGTCCTATTCCATTTCAGATTTTCAGCTGTGTAATGCCCTTGCTTGCAGGATGATTTGTCTATTTCTGTAGCCACATGTTGTGCTATGCATTACTCTGAATGGTAGAGAATGAACTAAAGTATGGGCTACGTAGCTGTAATACAGATAGACTCCTACCCCTTCTAAAAAGTGGCCTCAAAAAGGTAGAGGTTTATTTGTCTACCATGTTACAATCTAGAAGTAGGCAATTCTGAGCTGGAAGGACTGGTCTGCCATTCTCAATAAGAAGTTCCATTTCTGGCTCCAAGGCTGATGCTCTTGCTAGCTGTCAGCTTGTGGCAAGAAGAATGGGGCCAAGAAGTCAAGACCCAGAAGTTGGCAACATCACTTCTACTCATGTCCAGAACTTAGACATGGCCACACCTGGCTGTAAGGGAGGCTGGGAAATGTTTAGAAGTGTGTAAAAAATGTTTAAGAAATCTATTACTATGGGGGAAGGAGTAAATGAATATTGGGGAACAACTAGCAGCATGCCAGTTTTGAGAAGGATCATAGCAAAATGATCACCAGCCAGAAGTATTAGTTCAGTATGTGACTTACAGATGACTCATTGGGGCTCCATTCTTGGTTTCTGCCCAAGGAAATGCCCACCTGATGCTCCCACTAGCCCAGAGGGTGGGGACAAAAGCAATGTGTTCGAAGTCTCTCTATGGATAAACAGGGAGACAGTTCTCTTTCCTTTGTGGAAAGACTGATTACCTTTCAGGGGCATAGGGAGAAGGATAGAGGGAAGAAGACAGATGAAGCAGGCTTGATATATTCATTGTCATAGTATTGCTATTATTTCTTTGTAAGATTTCAGAGTGTTGTTTCAATTTGTAAAAAAAAAAAAAAAAAAATAACAAGGCCGGGCGCAGTGGCTCACGCCTGTAATCCCAGCACTCTGGGAAGCCGAGGCGGGCGGATTGCTAGAGGTCAGGAGTTTAAAACCACCCTGAACAAGAGTAAGACCCCGTCTCTACTATAAATACAAAGAAATTAATTGGCCAACTAATATATACAGAAAAAATTAGCCGGGCATGGTGGCGCATGCCTGTAGTCCCAGCTACTCGGGGAGGCTGAGGCAGGAGGATTGCTTGAGCCCAGGAGTTTGAGGTTGCTGTGAGCTAGGCTGACGCCACGGCACTCACTCTAGCCTGGGCAACAAAGTGAGACTCTGTCTCAAAAAAACCCAAAAAACCAAAAACAAAAACAAGAACACAGAATATGTAAACTACTCAGCAAAAAAAACCCAAAAACCAAAAAACAATGTTATATGCTATTATGTATTTTTACATTTCTCCATTTATAGTACTCTATAACTATTACATTATTATAATATGATATTGTAATTATTATATGTTTGGTTAATTTTGCAATGTGGAAGATGCATCTGCCTATGCATAATTGATGAATTTTGCACTATTCCCATATATGAATAGGCCAGTGGAAACAGTGCCAGAACCAGATTTTTGCTCTTTTTGGATTGGCAAGTATACATTTAGTAGTCGCTGAATATTTCTGGAAAAAATCCTGCTAAGCATGGTCAGGTTTTAGGTTTAGGTTTTTGTTTGTTTAAGGTCTAATTGATTCTCAGGGCTTAAGATTAAAACTGTTTTATTGAATGTCATAATCATACTATATCCTTTGAATTGGAAACAATTCATTTGGTTCTTCCTGAGTTATCTGAAAATTAGACAAAGTTTCAGAGCTGAAACATTCCATATTGGCTGCCCATTAAAAAAGGCTCAGGTGTGCAATTATTTTGACCGTCAATTATAACTGACAGTATTGTCTTGCCTCCAAGTTCACCTCTCGGAAAGCAGATTGTGAAGAACTCACTTGTCTAAACAAAGTGTGATTTGTGAAAAGGCATGTGTCTGAGGCAGACATTGCTAGTTTACTCCCAATACCTATTCTCCTTTTCAGTGAGTAGAAGAATTTCTGAATATTAGTGGGGCACATGGCTTACCAGAACAAAGGCTACCTTTCCCAGCTTCCCTGGCCAACACATGAGGCTGAGTGACTAAGTTCTGGTCACTTCGTCTTGAGCAGAAGTGCTGTGGTTAACTTTAGGGTGAGGCTCCTTAAAGGTGGAGGAGTGCCATCTACTTACCCTTACTGAGCTCGGCGAGAGAACCCCTGCCCTGGGTCCTCCTCTGCCCCTTCTTTGGCCATGCCCCTCCCCAGGGGGTGAGAAATTACAGGGCTAGGAGGACATGCATCTAGATCCTGTGCCCTTCTTTACAGAATATGCTTGTGACCTCAGAATTCCCTGTCCAAAAGCCTGCACTGTTCTCTTCCCCAGGTTCTTTCCCCAAGGGTGGACTGTATTGCCTGTGTGTATGTCCTGGGGCCCAAGGAGTAGCCAAAAGATGGCTGTTTGTGGGGCGTGTGGACAGAGTTTGTATGTGCACGCTGGGTGTCCAAAAGCATGGGTGAGTGGCCCTCTGTGTGAAGGAAGGAGGCAGGGGTGGGAAGAAAAGGGAGGTGGGCTGTAGGCAAATTCTCCCTATGTCTCCATGTTCTAGAGTGGAACCCTGATCCTAAATTTAAACTTGGCTTTCCAGGAAGGTATATTTGTGAAGGAGGGAAGACAAAGTATATTTAATAGTTTGCTGGCTTGATAGCATTAAAATATTTAGGCATTGAATAAGTATGTGGTCCTTTATTTGCATTCTTGCTCTAGGCTCCACGAATAAGTTGTGGACTTGAGGGTAGGTTCTAAAACAGCCATCCAGGACCATGAAATGGAAGCTATGTGCTGAGGAGGGCACAGCAAAATGATAGAATGAGTCTAGGATCTCCGGATTCCAGATGGCCAGCAGAAGAGCCCTGGATCACCAAACTGGGCTTTTATGTGAGAGATATATGAACTTCTAGATTACTTAAGCCACTGTATTTTTGGATCTCTATAACAACAGCCTAAACTCTATCTTGTTTATACAGAATTTGGTATCTGACAAATGGAACACTCAAGTTTTATGGCTAAATATGTGTTCGTTTGGTGGCTGGAAGATGGGAAGTGAGATCAAATATTGGGGATTGGAAAGCTGCTGATCCTTGTTATGCCCATGATAACTTGGAAGGCAAACCTTATACCTCTGAATTAGTGGCTGTATGTTAAATGCTGGAGAAATTCAGACTATTGGTGTGTTGGTTGCTTCTGGCCACTTTTAGCAAAGTTGTTTATAAAAGAGAAAGGAACTCAGGCTAGAGCTACAGAATTTGCAAGAAGAGATAGAAGGGACTACAGCTCTGTTAAAGGAGGTGTTCTGCCTATAGCCCACAATCTAGACTGACTAAAGACTTAGTAATTTGGGGCCTTGTAGGGTTGGAAATATCCATCTGTTTCTGCAACCCCACACTAAGGCAGGCAACCTTTGCAGGAGATGTCTGTGTCCCGGAGCCTTTGTTAAATAAATACTTTTGTCAAGAGGCTGGCCAGAAAATGGGAGCCAGCTCAGAGAAAAAAGTTAGATTAAGGGTGTTGCCTTCCCATTCAAGTCCATTATTTTAGATGGCTTCAAGGTAGCTATAATAAAATGAAAGAGAGAGATAAGGGTAGAATACAGATGTCAAAAGATAAGACTAAAGTTTTAAAATGTAATAGTCATGGTGGGTGAGGGGAAGAAGCACCAAACAACCATTCTGTCTTCTGGTGTGCCTTCTTATATGTCTGGAGCTGGAATGGTGTGAACTGGGTTTATCCAATTAGATGCATTTGTACCACATTTAGAAGGTGGAAGAGAAATAAGAGCTAACATCCTGATGCTTTAACTATTGCAATTGGCAAGAATTGTTGCAGAGACCAATTTTTTTTTTGCATTGGGATTCTAGTAACTAGTCAATAGCTTCATGGCAGTTCAGAGGTGGTTGTGGAAGTCGAGGCCAGACCACTTTGACAGTGTCCAGTTACTTGTTTCATAGGGATCAAGAAGCAGTGGCAGTGGTGGTAGTGGAACTTACTAACCCCAAGACTGCAGCCCCAGAGGTCTGTGGCTTCAGTTAATAGCTCCAGTGGCAGTTTCCCAATTCCTCATCTTTCTATGGGACAGGGAGCACCTTTGCAGGAGGCCAGCTTGCTGGCAATGCTCAAGCTCTTCTAATTATTTCACTAACTCCCAATTTTCTCTTATAAACTCTCCTTCTGCATAAAATAATGAGGTGGTATCTGTTTCTTGCAACTGAACTATAGAGCTATGTCTAGACAAGCTCTTTGGCTGTGAGTCCTTGCATGTGGAATTGAGGGGAAGCAAATAGACTGGGAACCTTCTAACATCTTGAGGAATTGTACTGCCAAACAAACCACAAGCCTGTTCAAAAGCCTACAAATTTTCAGCCCCTACAATAATCCTAGATCATCAAACTTGCAGCACCCCCTCCCTCCCAAAAGGCATATTCTCCATTGGCAATTTCATGTAGCCACGAATGAAAATGGACAAGGAATAACTTCCTAAGGGGACACAGAAGATAACGGACAAGGGAGTTTCTTCTAGAGAGCAGGACTGGGCACTATAAACTTGGCTAAAGTCCTCTATTGCCAGGGCAGAGAATTTTTGCAGTTTCTAGCCAGTAGGATTCTTCACTCATCCCTGAAGAGGGGGTAAGTGTGTCCCGTATGTTGGAAGAAGGCTGTGTATGGACATTTGGGTTACAAAGGGTTGTGAACTATGGCAGAGGCTGATACTTATCCTCCAACATCTACTTTCTCATTTTCCTTTTGTAGCAGAACCCTTGAACACAAGGCCATTCTCAATAAAGACTTCATTTTCAAACTTCCCTTATAGATAGTTGCGGACCTGTGATCATGTCTGAACAGTGGGAAAGGAGCAGAAGTGATGTGGCGATATCAGTGTATTCAAATGGACTTTGAACACAACCAGTCTGGCTTCAAAGTCTATATTCTTACTACTCCCTGTGCCAGAACTTCTCTAAGCACTAGGGACAAAATAGTGAACAAGACAGGCAAGATCCCTGCTTTCATGGAACTCACAACCTTAAGAAGGGACAATGCATAGATATTTACATGACTCAAGGAGAGATTGACAACACATAGGGGAATAAACACATGAAGAAGATAATTCAGATGATGAGAGGTGCTTTTAAAGAAATAAAATGTGATGATATGATATTGGCTGGGGGTACTACTTTAGTTGGGGAAGACCTTTCCAGACAGTACATTTGAGATAAGGCCTAAATTTAGAGAAGGGACCTATAAGACCTGGAAAAAGATGTTCCAGGCAAACGGAATAAAATGGAAAAGCCCTGAGGTGGCAATAAGCTTGGCATGTTTGAATAGAAAAAAAGTCAGCTTTTCTGGACTGGTTGATGAGCAGGGGCGTGTCTATGTGAAGTTTGGCTTGGCAGGCAGGTGTCAGATCTTGTAGGGTTTGTAAACTGTGGTAAGTGACTTGGATTTAATTCTTAATGGCAAGGGGTAGCAAGGAAGTGATGCAGACTTATTTCAATGAATACCATGGTCATCTTTACCCATATCCTTACAAAGTCCTGCATGAGCATTATCAATAATAGAAAACAACAGTTGTTGCAAACATGCATATCCTAGTAAAGACAGAATTTTCCAAAACGTAGTATACATTGGCTTTTCTAGATCCTGCTTTCTTCTGATTTAGAAGAAACATTCTGGCTAGTAGGTGACCCACAGTATCTACCGCTCCACCTTTACCCTCTTCCTGTGGGGAGTGGTGGTTCTTAATCTCATGCCTGCCCAATAGGAAGATTCCGGATGGAGGAGTTGGGCCTTGTGTGAAATGTCCATGAAGAACAAACTCTAGCAGTATTGTTTGTGGGGATGGTTTGCTGAGTTCGATTCTCTTAAAATGTGAATCAGAATCTTTTGGACTACCTACTAATAAAAACATCATGTTTCAGTCCCAGTGTTGCTGAACTTTTAGACATTTAAGATGTGGGGGAGTCCTGCTATTCTCCTCTCTTATTTCATATATCAACATAGAACAAATTAGATTATTCCTGGAAATCTTAAATGGTTAAAATGGTTTCTTAAATCTTAAGTGGCTTAAAATGGTTTCACTTTCTATACAAACTAAAGTCAGTATCTTTTTCTTTTCTTTTGGTTTCTCCTTTGTTCTTTTGTATCTTTTATTCCCATTGATGCTCTAACATGAGCAGGACTGAAAAAAATCATTTAGGTAACAGCTGAATAATACAACTTAAGTTGTTACCTAAGCCCGGATAGTAAAAACACTGAAAGATGCCTTTCCCTGCCTCTCTTCCCTCCCCCAGTAACCTCTTCTCTGGGATAAAGGAAACGGATAAATAAGTCACACATGGCCACACATACCATCCCTGTGATCTTCTGATTGTGCAATGTTGCCTAAATGAGTCTTCTCCTATCTCCCTGACTCCTTGCCACTCATCTTTCCTTAATTGTTAGCTAGGTTTCTCACTCTGGCAGCCTTTTTGCTGGTCTCCAACTGCTGCTTAACCCAAGGCTTGTATGGCTCTGGAACATACAACACAGGCAAGAGCATATAAACTCTAGAGTGTGTAGGATTTGAATGAAGCTTCAGCAGGGCCAAGCTGAGACGCTTGAGATCTACGGTCTGTTGCTGCTATTACAGTAAACAGAAGAAGACTGGGATTTTTCTGGGGACTGTTATTTTGATAGGATCTTCAAACCTGCTTTACCCAGGAAGTCCCTCTCTACCCAGATAAGTGAGGCAACATTTAAGGAGCATTTTTGGGCACTACCCCTCAGGTGCTTTAAGAATACTAAGATATTTAAGGAACATTACAGTGTTTTTAGATCTGAATGTTGAGCTTAAAAAAAGTCTTTTAGAAATAAATTCAAACTACTAATTACATGAGAGTTCCTTTTTATCCCCTTTCTTTTTTTCTTTTAAAGCATATGCTATAGAAACTACTCAGGAGGTAGCAAAAGGTAACACTCTCTTTGTTTTTGTCTACTTGAATTCAAACTCATGTTTGCTCCTTACTACAATCTGAAACCTCCTACTTAGTCAACTGTTAGATAAATGTGTGTTAATACTCAAAGCTGATCCCTAAATCCTAGAGATGTTTAGAGCTGTAGCAGATCCACTATCCAATTTAGGGACTGGCACAGGTCTGAGTGATACACAGCCTAGGGAATAGATGGATTCTAAGATGTGAAAAGGCAAGAATCAGGGAATTTTGAAATCAGATAATTTAGCAGACTGCTTAAGTTAGCATGTTAATGTCAGTCCACTAAATAACTTTCAAGATCGGCAGCTTTCGATGAGCACTCCTCTAGGAAATGTGGCGACCATATATATTTGTATCTAACATATATATGATCATGTAATGATTTTCTTTTGGCCGTACACGAATGAGTTCTGAGAGCATAATGGCCAAAGTGTTTGCCTGCATAATGCCCCACAGTGTATGCAGAACATTACTCTACAAAGCCCTGGGATGGGGTATGAAGTGCTCAGTGGAAATGGCAATGTAAAACATCCTGGCAGCATTAAATCTCCCAACTACTCTCTAGTTACTTTGAGACCCCCACATTTAAGGGTCTGCTAGTTCCTGGGTATGAAGAAAGAATTTTTAATGGGGCCAAATGTAGGTGTTTACAAGGGGGAATTGTTGTTTTTTATTAGGAGCTGCCTTATGTTCAATAGTTGTATTTACTTTGTCAAGCTAGCCAGAATTAGAAAATCCCCATTGCTAGGCAGCCTAGAGCGACTGTGAAGTATTTCTGGGCATTCAGAACTGAAGCATGTGCTGCCCAAAGGCAGGTTTCATTACAGTGTGTTATTTAGTCCTCTTTCGTCCCTCCCTCCCCCCACGCCCCCAGATAGGAGTGCTTCTATAACAGGAAATCTTGGTTACTTTATGCTGAAACATATTTACATGACTGAAACACGACAATTAACACATTTGTAAAGCTTGAGGGATAGGCACACTTTAATGGTTTTTTGAAGCAGGCTGATTTCCTGGAGCTTTTAATCTTATTTTATTTTGTTCTGCATGCATGAACAAGTTCTTCTTTACTATAGGTATTTGACAAAGTCTACCTGGAATGAATGTGAATGCAGAGAAAATAATACAAAAATGAATTTTATGTTTTATCTTTGCCAAACAGTTCCTAACTTCTTTTACCAGTTCAATGTATATTGAGGGCTATGCTATTATTTTTGTCATGTTGTGTTAGCTTTTATACAAAGGCATTTAGGGAGTATATTTTTGGTTTGATAAAATGAAATGTGGCTTTCTCTTTACTGACTGTATAAAAACTTTTCATAATGAAGAAAAAATATCAATTACACAGTGTTTTCTTCACTTTTCATGGACAGATGAAGGTGCACTTTCCTAGGTGGTGTACATTTCACTTGCTCCAAACTTAAATAACACCCAGGTGACATTAAGTAGTAGTATTTTATAAGTGCTATTGTGTGTGTGTGTTTTGCCTGTTTATATATTTAAATGTAAATTTGTCACATGACAATGTTGTCATGAATATTTTAATATCTTTTAAGTCTGTAGATTAATTGCTAGGATTTTGGTAAAATTTAGAAAAACAATCTTTAGTATCAGAACCCTCAGAAATCAAATAAAAACTTCCATTTTCTCTCTAATTTCTGAAAGTATGTTAACCCTTGAAACCCCCCATTCCAACTCTCACTTAAAAGTTTATGGCAAATTTACAAATTACACTGGTTTCTGCATAGTCACCCGGTACATCTATCTCCCCCCTCCACAGACCTCCCTTCTCACCAGTTTGAAAGGAGCTCAGTGAACAGACTGGGCAAAACGAGAGCCCTCTCTCTACATGCCTTAGGGTAGTGATGGGGCAGCCAAAGATCCAGGCAGCGCTCTGGCTGAGGGAGACAGATTAGAGATGAGGACCTAACTCCAAAGAGTAACTCTTTGCTGAAGTGACTTCACAGAAAACAAGTAAGCAGTGATTCAAGTTAGTCTCAGATAGAAAGCTTCTCCATGAATAATGGGAAATAAAGTTAAAGGAAATGAAGCAAATAAAGCAAGAAAAAAAATTACTGATGATCAGAAAAGAGAAAAATATTTGTGAGTATATAGATAAATGACTATGCCTGCTTTGAGGGCTTTTTTGTTTGTTTGTTTGGCTGGCTTAATCAAAATGCATGTTTCTATAGAAATGTTAACGAGAGCTAAGTTTAATTTCCACCTGGATAATTCAGAAGTAATTTCTCATAGAGAT
>VSMD01115803.1:0-25000 GCA_008750895.1 Mirza zaza | reverse complement strand
GAGTCTTTATTTTAAAAAGGTTTTTAAAATCTAAAGGCTATTTTTAAAAAATTGAACCATTTACAGTTTTTAAACTCTCACTGTAACTTAATTTCAAGCTCTTTAAAAAAATGTAGATTCCTTTAATGTAATAAAAAGTTCACTGGTTCTGTTTTTGAAAGTTTTTAAAGAAAAGATCATTTAAATAAACTTTGTTGTGGGGACAGGGAGATAGGCAAAAGTTATCTTTTTTTATACTACTTTGTCTCAGTCTCAATAATTTTTACATTACTTTCATATAATCTGTGTATGGGGTATGTTTTTTTCCTTTTGTAGGCTTACTGTCTTTGTGTCTGCTTTAGATGTTAAAGGTTGTGCTAAGTATCTTGTGAGCTGTAATACTTTCAGTCTGCTCACCACAGTCACTGTAGATCACTTCTGCCGAGCTTTTCAAGCATCCTCCATTAACTAACTGTGAGGATGGTCTGTTCCACAACCAAGCTAACACACATCTCTCTGGATTATACTCTAAGGTTCCCTGACCCTTTTTGAGTTGCCACTTATTACTTAAACCTTAAACTTCATTTCTGTGCTTGACAGCAATGCCATTGTTTTGCTTATTTCCCGATTGGAAGGCTGGCAGTCTCCTCTGAGACTGATGCCAACTGAGCTCTGTGTATCAGCCAGTAGGAGTCACTTGGAGCAGATGGTCATCATCCTTCCCCACAGCCCAAATCCCTGGTCTGGGTGGCAAAGTCCCAAGACCACACCTACATAGATGCCAACTGTCCTTATTTACTAAGATACTTCTTCTTATTTGTTTAGCTTAATAAATCATTTGCCCTAATATCTTTCTAAATGACATCTATTCTCATTTTAATTTTCTTTGATATATCTTTCTATTAGCATCTCTCTCCTCTATTCCTATCCTTTATTGCATGTGCTACTAGAATATATATTTTTAAATTCAGATCTTTTTTTGGTTTCATAAATATTCATCTCTACAGACATTTTATATAATTACTGGTAATATATATTAATATGTAACAGGTTAAAATTTTATTCTAGTGAGAAAGTCTATTAATTATTGTTCCTTCCATTTCTATTCCTCCAACTTAAAATATTAAACCTGAATTTTGGATATATAATTTTATCCAAAAAAAATCCCAAAATGAATAACTGTTCTATTACTCTAAGGAGCATCTTAACTGCCTTCGAGTTGATAAAATTTCCAAGAAAGTTGATACATACCTAATTATAGGGTAGAACATATAGCTTAATTCCTAAGTGAACTAAAGGTTCATAAAATACTTACAAAAATTAAATGACTTAAAAACACTTAATGCATAAAAAATTAAGTTCCCTACTCTTGGGGATGAATAGTTATTGGAAATATCCTAAGTTAACTTGTTTGAAAATAACAATGAATTATTACTATATGCTATTTTTGGATTAAGAAAGCATTGTATCTGATCATTCAGAAACATAAACATTCTGTAAAAAGATGACTGAGCTCTGCTATTACAATCATAGTGTAATAAAGTTGAAAATTAAGTCATAACAATTTATAGTTAATTTTCCTTTAGGATCATCTGAAATCTCTAAGGAAGTCATCCACGTACAGGAGTTTACAGAAAGTTTTATTCCTAAAAAGTTATATCTAAATTAAATTGTTAAGTGAAATATACTATCCAACTTATACTTAAATGGAATCTATTATGAATCTTGTATAAAGTGAAAAGGCCTTTTGAAATACAAATATCCTCTCCTAATGTTTTTATAATTCCACATTAAAAAAAATCTAGCATACTTAAACTGATGTATACTTGTACTTAAGGAAAAGGACTTGCCAAAGCATGAGAGATAAAATCAGAGTGGCAAGACATAATCCAACCTATTAAGCGGGGTTTATAGCAATTTTCTTTCAGGGAACAGAAGTATCCTGAAAAAATTATGAAACTCGTAGGAAAAAAAGAATAAGCTCCTTTGGGTCTTGAATATCAAGGTTACATTTAATGTGGTGATGTGTGTTTTTAAAGTTGTGCCATTTGAAAAAAGCAGGCCAAAGAAAAGGGATATTACTCCGCTGAAACTTTAGCTTTTTAGTGTCCATGTAGCCAGGGTAGACTTCTCTTTCTCTAGTGTTGGAGAAGTTGGTATGTAATTTGTTGGGAATTTAGGTGATACTTAGTCCATCCCAAGGAAGGTGAACATAAGGGCATATATCACTTATAGCAGTCAGGCTCATCAGTATCTCTGATGACTTAATACAAGCACTGACGCTGATGAATACAAACTATTCAAGTTGGTAATTAGAAAACACTTAAAAGAGGCATATTACATGAAAAACATTGTTACTGGTGCATGAAAATCAGCTTTAATAAAAACCAAGCAATAGACTGCTTTGTACTTTGCAGAGGTTTATAAGAATACATGTTTTATACAGTAGTGGAATTATATGTTTTTTGGAGCTTGAGAAAAAGAAAGGGAATTCTCTTTTCAGACACCTTTTATGATAAAGCCCTTTTTCAAATGAAAGGACAGTCTGAATATCCATAAATGACACATTTTCCTTACCCTTATAAAGTAATGCTAATGTTAGTATAGCTACTCTGGTCATTTGGGGTAGGATCAATTATTTTTAAGCAGATGATTCTTGTAGAATTACATATCAGACATTCACAGGGCCTCAGAACAAAGGGAAAAACTAAAAACTTGATAAATTCTCTAATCTGGTTTTCTACTAGAAGGAAATGTATATAGGGAAGAATTTCCTGATTTGTAAATTAATCACTTTGGAGGAGGAGATTAATGCATTATATGGGCACACTGGGCAAAACTACTTTTTACTATTTGTTTTACAGGCACTAGAATGTTAGATTAGTTCTCAGCATGTATTGTCATTTAAATAAAACCATATTAAGCAATTGTCTTAATTTTCACTGAACAGAATGATGGATGAAAGTAAGTCACAAGCTTGTATCTAGCAATAAGAACTATTAATAGATATGTCACATAATATGACATAGGCTTGTTATTTAAGATGTTAAATGTTTTTTTTTTATTAAAAATTTCCACCCTCCTTGTCAACATATTATTAACAACATAATGAAAATCTAAGCTTGAGTATTTTATATAAAATGTTTTAGTGTGAGGTGAGGTCTTGTGTAATATCTTGTGACACATACTACTTGACAAAACTTGTGCTGGATAAAAAAATGCAGAAGCAGAGAACTTTCTAGGCTGACAACTTCCATGGTCACAATAGTCTAGTCCAGTTGAAACACACAGTGCAATTACCATCTACAAAATCCTGGACTTACAATCTTAAGTTCCTACAAGTCTATCTATTTGATTTCAACAACCATTAATTTCTTCATTATATTACTATACAACTCAGATAGACTCTCTTGCTGGAATGATAAAGAATAAACATGAATGTGACCCACAAATTAAAGGCTGAGATGTTATAATAAATCCTTGAGGAATTTACCTAGGGGTAGGAAACTTTACCATGAGATGGACTTGTTAATACTCTCTGAAATTAGAGGGTGAAAACTGAGTTGAGTAACTTTAAGCCGTGTTGGAAGACTTTCAAAACCACATTTTAAAATAATAATATTAACCATAGTTTGCCTTGAAAGTACACATAAAATTTACCAATGACATTCAGAATAAAATTGCTTAATACTGTCTGAACTGTTTTAGAAAATTATAATGAGTAGAAGGGGAAAACAGATAACTCTAGACCAAAAAACTCATGACAATAAGTCAAACAGACTTAGATTTCTTATTTGAAGTCGAACGAATAGACACTTTTCTGGGATATATAATGTAACAAGAACTTCTGTAATATTTCTCTTTTAAAATAAAATAAACTGTCACCTCCACTTTTGTGAGCCACTTTTTACCAAGATGTTTCCTTTTCTTAGCGTTTCAACAGTTAGGTCTGGCATTTTATGTAATGAGTCCTATCAAGCCAGGATTCTTTTAACCACATTCAAGTGCCATTTGGAAGTACTTCATCTCTGACAAAGTTTCGTGTGCATGTGTGCACGTGCATAAGTGTTTTCAACTTCAGAAAATGACCACTGGAGAGGGACACTGAATAACCCCAAGAGCTTATTAACCAGTGCTCCTTGTCATCTCCTGAAAGAAACCTGGAAAGCTGAAGAGCTTCTTTAAGGACGAGTGGAGATAAAGATGCGTAGCATATTGTGTGTAAGAGGAACAGTATGCTTATTTGTCAGCTCCCCAAAGACAGGCTGCTGCTCTGTACTACTCTTAATAAAAATATCATGCTTGGCGTGGCAGATGTGAAAAAAATCTGTAGTCTGATTTGGAAAGAATTCAGTGGTTTTAAATGTAACTGGGATCTTTCCTCTTTTCGCCAGCTTTACACATTTCCTGCTTTCTCTTGGAAATTCATTTTTCTATAGGTACACCCCAAACCTAGAGGCTAATATATTTTTAAATTTTTAAAAATTATTATTTTATTTATTTGAGACTGGGTCTTGCTCTGTCACCCAGGCTGTGGGTACAGTGGTGCAATCATAGCTCACTGCAACCTCGAACCCCTGGGGTCAAATGATTCTATGGCCTCATCTACCTACCTCAGTAGGTGGGACTATAGTTACCTGCCACTGGGTCCAGCTAGTTTTTAGATTTTCTCCCCTCTAAGTACTAACCAGGCCAGATTTTAAAATTTTCTGCAGAGGTGAGGTCTTGTTATATTGCCCAGGCTGGTCTCAAATTCCTGGCCTCAAGCAATTCTCCAGCTTCAGCCTCTGCAAGTGCTGGGATTACAGGTGTGAACCACCACGGCCAGACCCGAGGCTGATTTATTTAACCCCTTCCATGGCTTTCCATAGTCTGGGTGTAGCAAAGACATACCAAGGAAACTTCTCAGTAATTACAACCAAAGAGGAAACAAATCGAGCAAGCAGAAGGCGTATTTCAGTTTCTTTGCATTCCTCAAGATGGCACACATTGTTTTAAAGCACACGTTTTGGTGATAGTTCCAGATTTCCCTAGATTTTTTTCAAACAATTGGAATTGTCAAGTTTAAAGAGGGTGATGAAATTAATAGTCTAGATATTACATCAGGTTCTCTGACAGTTAAAACAAAACAAGCATTACATGATCTTAATCTGGCTCAATACCATTTTTATCAGTAATTGTTTATGTCACAGTGGACAGCTTTCTAAATATTCCTCAGATAATGGATATTTATGTTTCATCTATGTCAAAGAACAAGCAGAGAATGAGGTAAGATAAATAAATTATGTAAATATTCAAGAGCTTAAAATCAAAGAAATAGAGAAGGAGAAAAATCAGGGAAGTTTATTTGCTTAATATTTATATAACTTAAAAATCTCCCTGTTCTATTTTTTTCCTTTGTCTCCCTTCCTTTCTCAACAAACATTTATTGAGCACCTACTATGTATGAGGCAACAAGCTAGCTGGAGATACAAGGAGTCCTTGTCGTCAAGAAGGTGCCACGAAGGAGTTAACACAGGTGCTGAAAGTGCACTGAGGACAGAGACTTTACCAGATGAGAAAAGACTTTGAAGAGGATGAACTCTTCCAATGGAATTAAAAAGACAAAAAAGAGTTAGACAGGAAGTTAGAGTCCTAGAAGAAAACAAATAGCAAATGGAAAGTCAAAAAGGGGATGCGACAGTCTGGGTTGCTTGGTATGATTGGAGTTACGGTTTGTGCGAAAAAATAGTCAAAGGTAATGATGGAGAAGTAGGCAGGAGCAGAATATGTACGGCTTTCATTCTGAAGGGGCCATGGTGAGTCAAGGAACGCTTTTAATCATGGGAAGTGACATGATCAGATTTAATGCCTGAAAATATTTCTCTGGCTAAAAGGATATCACTCTTGTGTGGGGAGGGAGGGAAGGACAACACTGGAAGCAGGTACAGCAATTAGGAGGCTGGTGCAGCAATCCGGGCAAGTAAGGATGCGATTCCATTCCCCCTAGCAGGCAAAACTGAAGCCTTTGTTAATTCCATCTGCGATAACTTCTGTGGTTCTTTTTAATAAATTGCCAATATTTACTCCTTCAAAATAACATCTTACTCTGGGTATGTAGGGAAATTCACACCTGATCTACCAAAAATTGTGTTGGTCATATCATTTCTTTTTCATGGTCTCTCACCATAAGGAACAAGGTGTTAAATCAATATTTGGTGAGAAATTGGATGAGGACCATGAAGAAAAGGGAGGTATCAAACAAAAATGGATGGATGAATGGATGGGCAGGCAGACATACTCATTCATTCAATAGATACTTGTTAAACTCCTACTATGTGCTGGATATTTTTAATATTTTAGGTACCAGGCCCACTAATGTCCTTTTTCTATTCCAGGATCCCACTTCCATTTAATTACTATTTCTTCTTAATCTCTAGTCTATAACAATTTCTCAGCTTTTCCTGGTCATTTACAAATGTCTTTGATACTTCTGAGGGATGAATGAGAGAGGATGACTCCTAGGTTAGTGTTTTAGGTGATTGAATTCATGCTAGGCATTAGGATAGGGACTACTAGAAGGGTAGGAGATAGGTGAGAGGTAATTAATTCAATTTTAGACATGTTTGATTTCAAGTTTCCTTGGGACTATCAAATGGAGATATCCAAGAGGTTGTTGGGGTTTAGGAGAGAGGCTATGCTGGAGACAGAGCCTTGGGTCTATGGTTCATTGATTTTTTTTTTTTTTTTCCAGACAGAGTCTCACTTTATTGCCCAGGCTAGAGTGAGTGCCGTGGCATCAGCCTAGCTCACAGCAACCTCAAACTCCTGGGCTCAAGTAATCCTGCTGCCTCAGCCTCCCAACTGGGACTACAGGCATGCGCCACCATGCCCGGCTAATTTTTTTTTCTATATATATTAGTTGGCCAATTAATTTCTTTCCGTTTATAGTAGAGATGGGGTCTCGCTCTTGCTCAGGCTGGTCTCGAACTCCTGAGCTCAAATGATCCGCCCACCTCGGCCTCCCAGAGAGCTAGGATTACAGGCGTGAGCCACCGCGCTCGGCCTGGTTCATTGATTTACCTCATTTCATTCACTCAAAAAATATTTATTGAGTGTCTATTAAATGTCAAACTCTGACTATGCCATCTTTCTCCTTTTCCTCCCAGTTCAGCCTTTCTGACAGGGCTGAGACCACTATTTTTTCTATATAGTGTTAATGGCAACTTTGTTTTCTGTGCATTTCTTCCCTGATACTAAAGTTTTGGTTCCCACTCCCTCTCTCAGATTTTCTAAAAAGTAGAACTGGGAGAGAGCACATGGTTGATGGGAGTTGGAAAAAAGATTGCATTTATTATTTGAAATTAGGTTTTAAGTTAGAGGAGTGCTGGGCATAATGTAGAAACTTGATGCTTGAAATAAAATAAGCCATCAAAGGAACTTTAGAGTTCTTAGCTACAGCTGGAGTCTGCTAAACAAATAGGTGCTAAAGCCAATTTCTACCAGTACACTTGTTAGTAAGTTGTCATTTAAAATACACACATTAATCTGAGTTCAGTGAGGGTGTCAGATGCATATAGTATATAACTCTCTGAGACTTAATCTTTACATACATAAAATAAAAGGTTAAGACTTGGTGATTGCCTAGGGTCTTTCAGTTTTTATAATTTTATATAGTTTATATGTAAAGATACCAACAAGATATTAAGTACTGGAGTCTGAAGAATTTTCTTCTGTGGAGGTTTTTAAGAAAAGGTATATTCTTCCTGCATATTTCAGTTAAATGCATGTCTGCCTAGAGATTGGTGAAAGGAAAGGTGAATCATGAATACAAGAAACTAAGCATGGACATGGAGCTGAACAGTTAGGAAGATCATCAGAAATAAAGACAAAAGCCTGGATTTCATCACATAAGACATTTAAATGAACCTTGTAAGAAACATGCTATCAGGAAGATATTCTGGTAGGAAGGAGAAATCAGAAATTACATATTTCTTACACTTTCAGGACTCTGAGGAATTGAGCAAAAAGCAGAAAATGTAAAACAATAACAAAATCAACTAAAAACACAAGACTTTTTATGGAAGAAAATCCCTGTGGAAGTGAACTTAGCAACAGGCCCAGGGCAACATGTCACATCCATCTAGGTCAGGTTGTACCTTCCGGCCAGACAGTCAAGGACTCTGAAAAACCTTCGACTGCATCCTAGGTAGCCTGAGGGAAGGATCACTGTGACAGGGAAGAAGGAGATGCTTTTGAGTGAGGATGAGTTGCCCATGTAATAAAAAGAAAGCAGTTGCTTTTCCTGGAGGATTCAGTGTTGTGAAAAGCCTCAAGACGTTTAGTTTTTCCAGAGTCTATGAAAAGCCTTAGTGCAAACCTTGAGAGCTATGCTACTTGTAATGAGCTTGGTTTCCAACACCAATCTACTTCCTTCCTGGGGTCCTATTCAGCCAAAGTTGGAAGAATAACTATCAACCAAACAATCTGCTTCCAGGATGTATTTCCATCAACATTATAAAAGTCAATAAAGGTTCAGAGAAACTGATGAGGAATAAAGCAGCTTAAATGGCCCTAAGTGTGTTCAACAAAAGCATCTATTTACTTTTATCTTCTAGTTATAGGAATTACTATGTGGTTACATTCATGTGTTTTCTTTTCTCTTCTCTCATTCCTTCTTTCCTCCCTTCCTTCTCTCCCTCTCCTCCCTCCCTCTCTCCCTCCTTCTTCCTCTCTCCCTCCCTTCCTTCCTTCCTTTTCTCATTTCTTTCTTCCTGCTCCTTCTTTCACCCATAATTCCTTTCTTCTTTTTACCTGTACTCCACAGAGGCCAACTTTACTTGGAAAAGTCTCCAAATTCCAATGATACAGTATAAATAAAAGTTAAATAATAGATGCTTTAAAGATCATTTGTTAGAATTAGAAATCACCAACAGAGGAAGTAATTGGGGATAATAATTGTGTGAATATGCATAAAATATTTAGGTCCAAGTTGATGGGGGAAATATCTATTAGCAGGCAACATGGCTGTATAGGACCATATACAATGGCTGCAATTTTTATCATATTTTTCTTTACTCTCTATAACTAATCTGTGTCTAAGTTTTTTTGATTATTTATTGGAAGGAACTTTTATGTATCTCTTTCATTCCCCACTTTTACTAGAGTTTTTGATGCTTTAATTATCTCACACTTAAAATAACTGCATCCCTGATTCTTTTCTCTGCCTCCACCAATACGTCCCGTATACTTCTTCCATACTAAATGTTTACTAACTGTTGCTTTCAGCATACTCCCAAGAATCTACAATGGTTTGCCATATTCTCTATGGCTTTTAAGGCATTCCACAAATCATCTCCATCTCAGTAATTTTCCTCAATAAAAACTTTCTTTGGTCAGGCCAGTTCCTAGACTGTTTCCAAGTGTGCAACTGGCATTCATACCTCCTTGCTTTTACTTAAGATTTTCTCTATCAGGAAGATCTTCCTCTTTCAATGGCCCTTATACTAATTCACCTAATTCTACTATGTTTCAAAGTTTGGCCAAGTCTTAGCATCTTCCTTTTTCTAGATCTAATTTACTTTTCCTTGCTGAGCTATAATCATAGGCTACTATGTACAATTTTACATTTTGTTATATATGACTGTTTCATATCTACTATCCTTTTCTGTCTTATAACAATGTGAGCTCTTTGAGGGTAGAAGACGTAGTGTGATACGTGGGGGAAAATCCCACCAATAATATTCATAGTTGAATGTTCATTAAAGTAAATGTCAACCAGAAACCTATGCTATAACATCTTGGTTTACCTTGCTGTTAGAGAAACTTATTTAGATGTAGAAGAGGAAGATAATAATGTCAACCACTACTGTGAGGGACACAACTAAAGAATTTGCTCATTGTAGACAAAGAAAACAACTGGAGGATGTTCTAAAATCATCTTCAGCTGCTTATCTCTAAAAGGAATTATAATCTACAACTGTAAAATATTCTGTTTTGCATATTATAAGAAAAGCCCTTTTTTTGGATATAGTCCAAATACAGTTTTAAGTAATAGTTTTTATGCTTTGTCTTGTAGAAAAGTTGTTTGGCACTAAACATTAAAAAGGCTTTCATGACTTGACACTAACTTATCTTCCAACTTTACTTTCTACTACCTGATTCTTAGGTTGCTTGTAAAAATCATTAATCATTGTTAAATAAGTGAATCTCTGTTGCCACACACTCTAGAGCACACTACAAACAGAAGCAGCCAAATTTAAAACATCTGTCCTTGTGACATTTTCTTTGGTGTCCTATTTAAAACTATTGCTACTTTTTTTCAACCATGGTGACTTACTGCTGATGTTATGTCTCTCCAGCATGGCAGCCACATTACCTTTTCACTGTACCTCAGTTCGGCTTTCTGGAAGATGACTGCCTATCTCTTTCGGAGACCCCAGGTGAACTTTATGTAGGGCACAAAACTAATATGAATATCTCAAATATATATCAAAATATATATATTTTACAAAATATTACATATTTTGTAAAATTACATCTAGTCCTTTCCTCTTGATTTGGCAACAGAGATTTACCTTTTTAACTTCATAATTTAATTTAATAATTTAAACCTCTTTCCATCTCCACATTTCCTGGGTCTATTGCTTGCTTCTATTCCTCTACTTCCACTATGATGGGGATCATTCTTTAAAGTTCTCTTAAGCTATGTACATGAAACTCTCAGATCCACCCTTCCTAACACAAGCCTCCACCACCACCTCATTCTCTTACTTTCTTACACCATACTAACTTTTGGTTTGTACCAAAAGTTACAACACAAGGACTGTCTGCTTTGCATTAGAGTTAGAACTTGTGCTCTCTCTCACCTTCCATGTCTTCCCCATTTGACTCGAAGCTCCTTAAACAAGAAGATTATTACCATGTTTATCTTTCTCTATGCTCGACTTTCTAACCAGGACTTACACAGTCTCTCTCTCTCTCTCTCTCTCTCTCTCACACACACACACACACACACACGCACAGTGTTGGTCAAGTTACAATGAATAGCATACGTATTTAAAAGTCTGAAAATAAAAGAAAATCTATGTTTTCCAACTCACTAAAAGTCCAAATTTATTTTATTAGAAGAAATGATGAGATTGACTGTGTATAATCATCAACCTCAAACTCTACTTCACATTTGTTGGCAGCATCGAAGCTGCTGAAGAGGAACCTTTAACTAAAGGAATACTTGTATATTCTATTCAACTCTAGTATGACTAACATTTCATTATTATTCATATCGGATCATACAAAATTTATGGACAACTTGCCTCTATTCTTAAGGCACCATAGACTTAATTGTATTTAAATGACTCAGGATAGAACACGCACCAAACTGTTTTGCCGACATCAACTTATGTAGTTGAACAGTTATTGTGTACTATTAAACAGTTGGCACATTTCACATCTTTGGCATGTAAAAGCCAATAGGGTGTAGACTTATGTCGTTTAAATGATGCCAATGTGTACTTCTCACCTTCTTAAATATATCAAAATTCCTTAGGATGCCAAACAAAATCTATCCTCTGGGGCTAAAATGTGCCAACAGTTTAATAGTACATGGAAGCATTACTGGAAAAACTTGAGAGGAGAAAAAGATCTTTTTCCCAGTAACAGACTAAGGTCTCATAAGTGAAAATGAATTACAGTTCTGGAAATTATCTGGTGAACTTTAGGCCTGAAAACCAATCCAAGTACAATTTTTAGAATGATCACTACTACATAATTTTTTCAACTGTATAACCTCTGGGTATTAAACTGGCTTTATTAAAACTTCTCTTGGCAACCATGTTTGTTGTTTTAAAGCTTTAGAGCAAAGCCAGCCTATGAATTTGGAAAGAGAAAATTTCTTGATTTTCATTTTCAGAATTGGACTGGTGGTAGTAATAATTAAGCAAATGGAGATTCCATGAGTAAATATTTAGGGAAATATGTTCTGTATATCCAAAATAAATGGTAAAGGTTGATACTGATCATGCAAATTATGTATTTGCTTATGGTCTGGTAAGTATGTGCTTGTTTTGTGCCCAGACAGAAAGAAGTTTAGCAAGCAATAATATAACAAGATATTTGTAGGCAAACATGTGGTATTTGAACATCACTATTTATTGGCATTTTTAACTTGTTCTTTAAAAACTCAGACAGGCTCAATAGTTTTTAAAATAATGGTAATATAGCATGAATTTTAACAAGAGTCTGTAAAATTAATCATCATTACTAAAATAAATCACTAACTATAAATAGTATTAGATTCCACATAAAATAAAGTAGTTTTTCACTATTAAAAACCTTGGACGCCAACAAGAAAGACTGGAAGAAGGACTGTGAACATATTGTACATGTAGAAGAGAAAAACAAATTCTATGATGTGTGTACCATGGGAAAATCATACTCGAAATAGCCCTAAGATAGAAAACAATCACAAATTAAAAAAGTGCTATAAAAAACAGACCCACAGTGAAGAAAAAATTTCCTTTGATATTCATAATATAAATAAATATCAATTTCACACTTTTGAAAATAAACATAAGTAGACTTTATGAAAGCTGTATTTCAATATTGTTTAGTTAAATATATTTTTCAGAAATCATCAGGCACAGATAATTTTAACTGTTTCACTGTACTTGCATTGCTCTTTCCTTTTTCAATACAAACTTGTCTCATCCTAACTTTCCCCATTTGTCATGAGAATGTTGGTTTATAAGATCAAAATAATCAGACTTTTCTTTTTTTAAAACATGGGGTAAAAAACACAAAACATGACATCTACCCTATTAACAAATTTTTAAGTGCAAGGTACAGTATTATTAACTACAGGCACAGTGTTGTATATGGATCTCTAAAACTTTTTCATTTTGCATGACTGAAACTGTATACTCATTGAACAGCAACTACTCATTTCCCCTCCCCCCAGTCCCTGGCAACCACCATTCTACTTTCTGCTTTGATGAGTTTGACTATTTTAGATACTCATATAAAAGAAATCATGCTACTTATTAATATATGAGTATTTGGCTTTCTGTGACTGGCTTATTTCATTTAGCATAATATCCTCAAGGTTTACCCATGTTACAGCATATGGTAGGATTTCCTTCTTCTTAAAAGCTGAATAATATTCCATTGTATGTATAAAACACATTTTCTTTATTCATTTATCCATTGATGGACATGAGGTTGCTTCCACCTCTTGGCCATTGAATAATTATACTGCAATGAACGTGGCAGTGCAAATATCTCTTTGAGATTCTGACTTCAATTCTTTTCGATAAGCACCCAGAAGTGGGATTGCTAGATCATACGTAAGGTCTTTTTAACTTTTTAAGTCACTTCCATACTGACTGCACATTTTACTTTCCCACCAATAATGCACAAAGACTACAGTTTCTCCACATTCTTGCCAATGCTTATTTTCCATTTTTTTTGGTAATGGTCATCCTAACAGGTATGAGGTGATATCTCATTATGGTTTTGATTGGCATTTCCAAAACTGCATTTCCAGTTTTTTCTCATAATTGTTTCGGCTACTTTGGGTCCTTTGTGATTTCATATGAATTTCAGGATTGTTTTTCTATATCTGTAAAAAATACCACTGGGATTTTGATAAGGACTGAATTGAACTTATGGATTGCTATGGGTAGTATGGACATTTTAACAATATTAAATCATCCAATCTATGAACATGCGATTTCTTTCCATTTATTTATGCCTGGTCTAATTTCCTTCAGCAGCGTTTTGTAATTTTCAGCGTACAAATCTTTTGATTCCTTGGTTAAGTTTTTTTTCCTGAAGTATTTTACTCATTTTGATGCCTTGTAAACAAAATTTCTTTGATTTTTGTTTTGACTGGTGCTAACGTATAGAATTGTATGTTGTCTTTTTATCATGCAACTTAGTTAAATCCAGTTATTAGTTGTAAGTTTTTGTTTTTTTGCTGTGGAATCTTTAGGGTTTTCTGCATATAAGATCATGTCATCTTGAAAGGGAGATCATTTTACTTCTTCCTTTCTCATTTAGATGCCTTTTTATTTCTTTTTCATGCCTAGTTGCTCTGGCTAAGGCTATCAGCACTATGTTGGATAAAAGTGACAAGAGTGGGCATCCTTGCTTTGTTCCTGATCTTAGGGGAAAATTTTTCAATTGTTCATCATATAGTATATAATTAAAAGCTGTGGGATTTTCATATTAAAATGTGGCCTTTATTATGTTGATGTTATTTCCTTCTATTCCTAGATTCCATGTTTTTATTGTGAAAGGGTGTCGACTTTTGTTAATGCTTTTTTTTGCATTATTGATATGATCATATGATTTTTATCCTTGTATATGTTAATGTATCAAATTGATTGATTTTCATGTGTTGAACCATCCTTGGATCTCAGGGACAAAATTCCACTTGGTTATGATGTACGATTCTTTCATTGTGGTGTTGAATTTGATTTGATTTTTGTTGAGGAATTTTGCACGTATATTCATCAGGAAGAGCGGCCTGTAGTTTTCTTTTCTTGTGGTGCCTTTTTCTGGCTTTGGTATCAGAGTAACACTGGCTTAATAGAATAAATTTGGATGCGTTCCCTTCTCTTCAATTTTTTGGAAGAGTTTGAGAAGGATTGGTGTTAATTCTGTTTTAAATGTTTGGTAGAATTCACCAGTGAAGCCATCTGGTCCTAGGATTTTCTTTGTTGGAAGGTTTTTGATTACTGCTTCAATCTCCTTACTAATTATAGTTCTATTCAGATTTTTAAATTCTTCATTATTCAGTCTTGGTAGGTTTTGTGTTTCTAGGAATTTATTCATTTTTCTAGGTTATCCAATTTGTTGGCTTGTAATTGTTCATAGTAGTCTCTTCTAATCCTTTTTATTTCTGTAGCATCAGTTGTAATGTCTCCTCTTTCATTTCTGATTGTATTTATTTGAGTCTTCTCTTTTTTTTTCTTAGCATAGCTAAAGATTTGTCAGTTTTATCGATGCTTTCAAAAAACCAGCTCTAGTTCTGTTGATTTTTTTATATTCTGTATTTCATTTATTTCTGCTCTAATCTTTATTACTTCCTTCATTTTACTCACTTTGGGCTTAGTTTATTGTTTTGCTAGTTTCTGGAGTTAGGTTGTTTATTTGAAGTCTTTTTTTGAATGTTGTCATTTGTTGCTATAAATTTCCCTCTTAGTATTGATTTTGCTCTATCCCCTAAGTTTTGTTTTCATTTGTCTCAAGGCATTTTCTACTTTCCCTTTTGATTTCTTCTTCAACTTACTGGTTGTTTGACCCATTGGTTGTTTAAAGTGTGGTGTTTAATTTCTACATATTTGTGAATTTTCTAGTTGTTCTGCTATTGATTTACAGTTTCATTCCATCAATGTCAGAAAAGTACTTGGTATGATTTCAATCTTAAATTTGTTATGAGTTATTTTGTAACCTAATGTCCCATGTGCACTTGAGAAGAATGTGTATTCTCTTGCTGCTGGGTTAGGTGCTTGGTATGTCTGTTAGGCCCTTTGGTCTATAGCGTTGTTCAAGTCTTCTGTTTTCTTACTAATCTTCTATCTAGATGTTCTATCCATTACTGAAAGTGGGGTATTGAAATCTCCTATTTATACTATTATTATCTTGCTATCTATTTTTACCTTCAGTTCTATCAGTGTTTACTTCATATATTGGAGTGCTCTGATGGTAGGTACATATATATTTACAGTAGTCATACTGGCCTTGTGAATTAGTATTTTCATCATTATATAATGTCCTTCTTTGTCTCTTGTGACAATTCTTGACTTAAAGTCTATTTTGCCTGATATAAAAACTTCTATACTCTCTTGGTTATCATTTGCATGAAATATCTTTTTCCATTCCTTCCCTTTCAGCTTATGTGTGCCCTTAATGCTAAATGGATCTCTTGTAGACAGTATATAGTTGGATGTTATTTTTTAAATTCACTTCGCCACTTTGCATCTTTTAATTGGGCAATTTAATCCATTTACATTTAAAGTAATTATTGATAGAGAAGGAGTTACTAATGCCATATTAATTGTTTTGTTTGTCTTATAGTTTTTTTTTTTTTACCTCTTTTCCTCTCCTGCTGTTTGACTTTGTATTTTTTATTTTTTTAGTGACGTGCTTTGATTCCTTTCTCATTTTCTTTTGTATCTTCTACAGATATTTTCTTTGTGGTTACCATAGGGCTTACATAAAACATTTTACAATTACAACAATGTATTTTAAATTGATAACAACTGAACTTCAATTGAATACAAAAACTACACTTTTACTCCCCTCGTACTTTGTTATTAACGTCACAAATTTCATTTTATTATATTGTATATCCATAACATATTTTGATAGTTATAGTTATTTATCATACTTTTGTCTTTTAACTTCTATATGAGAATTAAGCAATTTATATACCATCATTACAGTATTACAGTATTCTGTATTTGTCCATATATTTACCTTTACCAGCAAGCTTTATACTTTCATATGCTTTTGTGTTGCTGTTTAGTGTCTTTTCATTTCAGCTTGAAGGACTCTCTTTAGCCTTCTTTGGAAGGCAGGTCTAGTGGTGATGAACTCTCTTAGCTAGATTCCCTCCTTCATCTGGGAAAGTCTTTCTCTCTCCTTCATTTCTGAAGGACAGTTTTGTCAGATATACTATTCTTGGGTGCAAGTTTTTTTTCCCCCTTTCAGTGCTTTGAATATATCATCCCTCTTCCTTATGGCCTCCAAAATTTCTGCTGAGAAATCCACTCAGTCTTATGAAGGTTCTTATTTGTGATGACTTGCTTTTCTTTTTGTTGTTTCAAAATTCTGTCTTTTCTGGCAATTTGATTATAACGTGTCTCAGTGTTGACTTCTTTGGATTCATCTTATTTAGGATCCATTGGACTTCTTGGATTTGGATGTTCATTTCTTTCCCCAGAATTGGGAAGTTTTCAGGCATTATTTCTTTAAACAAGCTTTCTGCTCCCTCTTCTCATTCTTTTTCACAGACTCTAATATATATATATATATATATATATATATATATATATGTTGGTCTGCTTAGTGGTGTTGCATAAGTCCCTTAGGCTTTCTTCACTCTCTTAAACTCTTTTTTTCCCCCTCTGACTGGATAATTTCAAATGACTTGTCTTTGAGTTTGCTCTTTCTTCAGCTTGATGTCTGATGTTGAATCTGCTAATGAACTTTTCAGTTCAGGTACTGCAGCATTCTTTGGCGCCAAAACTTCTGTTTCATTCTTTTTTATTTCTTGTTGAAATTCTCATTTTGTTCATTTATGCACAATTTTTTTGAACTTATTGAGTATGTTTATGATGGTTATTTTGAATTCTTTGTTAGGTAATTCATATACCTCTTTTTAGGGTTTGATTCTGGAGATTTATTTTGCTTCCTTAATTGGGTCATTTCTCCCCCTATTTCTTCATGTTCCTTGTTAACTTTGTATTGGTATATACACATTTGAAAAAATAGCCACCTCTTCCAGTCTTTTCAGATGGCTTTGTACAGAAAAAGACTTTTGCCAATTGCCCTGACTAGAGGTTCTGGGGCCTTTTAAGCCTTTTCTGTGGATGTGCCTTCTCTAGATTTCTGTGTTTAGATTCCTACTTAGAAGAATTTTCTGTTTTTTCTCTGGCCCCCCACCCCAGCTTGTAATCTCTTACTCTCTCTGGTGTCTTTGATGTACTGCAGGTCCTATAAAGCAACAGGACATCACTGGGTTCTTTCACAGTGCTCCCAGGCATTTAGAGTATACTGAGTCTCATCAGTGCCCAGAGTCAAGCAAGAAATAAACCAGTCCCTTGGGCAGCTCCTGAAAAGCTGAAATGCCAGACACACGTTCCACTCTTCTTTCTCCCTGAAGTAGTGGTAACCAACCTATATTTGCCTGTGTCTGCTAAACTGCAGGTGCTTTGGAGCAACAGCACACTGTCCAGCTCTTTTGTTCTAAGTGGCTCCCAGGCATCTAGAATATGTCAGGTCATGTCAGTGCTCTGAAAGAGGTGACAAAGAAACCAGTTCCTAATGTTGGGTCCAGTCTTCTCTATCCTTCCTCAGGGAGAAGCCAGGAGCTGAGAGTTTCTGGCTAAACAAAGATGTCCCCTCCAAATTCATGTTGAAATTTAATCTACAATGCAAAAGTTTTAAGAGGTGTGGCCTAAAAGGGCCTGAGATTGAAAGAACTTTCTTGCCCTTCCATCCTTTCTGCCATGGGAGGATACCTAGAGAGCACCATTTATGAGGAAAGGGCCCTTTCACCAGATACTGAATCTGCTGGTACCTCTTCACAGCCTCCAGAACTCTTAGAAATAAATTTCTACTGTTTATAAATTACCTAGTCTGTGGTATTTTGTTATAGCAGCACAAATGGACTAAGACACCTTCTGACTGACTGGCTGAGTGGAAGGGACTATGGTGAGAGGGTACCATTAATTTTCTTACTGGCATAGAGTGGCTAATTTTGCACTTGCCTGGGGTGCAGGAGCCTCTTAATTGGTTTCTGATCTTTGTATTTTTGTTAAATTGGTATCACCAAGGGAGGAAAGAGGGTTTGGAGCTTTCTATTCCACCATCTTGCTGATGTCACTACTAGACTTTTCTTTTTTTGAGACAGAGTCTCACTTTATTGCCCAGGCTAGAGTGAGTGCCGTGGCGTCAGCCTAGCTCACAGCAACCTCAAACTCCTGGGCTCAAGCAATCCTGCTGCCTCAGCCTCCCAAGTAGCTGGGACTACAGGCATGTGCCACCATGCCCGGCTAATTTTTTTTCTATATATATATTAGTTGGCCAATTAATTTCTTTCTATTTATAGTAGAGATGGGGTCTCGCTCTTGCTCAGGCTGGTCTCGAACTCCTGAGCTCAAATGATCCGCCCACCTCGGCCTCCCAGAGAGCTAGGATTACAGGCTTGAGCCACCGCGCCCAGCCCTAGACTTTTCTTAAAAAGATAATCTCACTGATTAATGACCACTAAACTAAGGATGAACAAATCACAGCCAAACTAATGGTGCGGTAATCAATGTGGCTGAAATATATGTAGACAAGGCATAAGGAAACAAACATTTTTGGAAAGAGCCTTCATTCAGGCTGTGTCACACACTCACACTTACAACCAATTTGATACTTTTGATTGAGTCAACTGATTGTTCGATAAAAATGACTAGCTGTATAATGATGGTAGTCAGTTTTTCAATTGCAGTAATGAATGGGTCAATTCATCAAATAGCTGAAGCAGTTATACAGACATAAAGTCCCAAAGCTTTCCCACTAACACAGATTACCATGATAACCAAACAAAAGGGGGAGAAGATTATAACAACAGCAGCAAAAACAAACAAACAAAACAACCCCACATTTTTTTTGAGATCTAAAGTCTAATTTCCAGTACATCAGTATTGATGTCTATTACTATTTTTACTAGACATTGTGTCACAGGTGACATTTTAAATTTCACTCCTAAAATTATCATTTTTCTATTAGTTCATTTTATTTTGCAGCATCCCTGTGAGGTAGAGCCTGAGGAAATGGGCCCATCTATATTTTATTGCTAACTTAGTACATAGATACTAATTGCGGAAACAATCTGTTCAGAGACTGTGGAGCTTTGGTACTGACTGTTAATATGGTGCAATACAGCCATTACAACTGATAGTAGACACTTTATCTTGTAAAACATTTAAAAATATATTGCACTTACATCTTTCTTAGCCCTTAAAAATGAGCAAGCACATTCTAAAATGAGCTAGAATTACATTTTGTTTTACTAGTTATGAAAAATTTCTTTTGGATTTGATTTTCCTTTGAATTTTGGTAGAGAATGAGAGCCAAGAATAACTTGAGATTTTCTCCTCTAGCTGATCAGATTATTTTGTCCTTTAATATAAATGAATTATGCTATAACTTCTTTCTATCTGTTAGGAAACAATTCAAATTGAAAACCCGATGTGTCTTCCAAAGATTCATGGTATGATTTATCATGAGGTAAGGAGGCCATATTGTACCCTTTCAATCTAACTTTAATTTTGGTTTCCAAACAAGCTATATCTCTTTCAAAGTTAAAAGCACTAAAAGCACACATGAACGCTAAGGAAAATCTTAAAATTTCCTGAAATGCATTAGTCTTCCTATTTATATAACAAATACCTTGTTTGTTTATGATGTTCTACATCATTAATCTAGATAAATAAATGTAGAAGTGAAGGGAGCTGGGTTTGCTGTGTCGTCCATTGCCCAGCAACCAATGGTTACAACTGTTTAGCAGCAGCACGCTGTGGCAAAGACTTAGAGGTTTTGCAGCATATGCTTCTTTCTATACCAATACTGATTCAGGCTGGAAAGCCTAAGAACTCATATTTACTATTGGGTAACAGGGCAAGTTTGGAGTATTTACTTTTTAAAAATTTTACTTCCCTAAAATTTTAATGTTTGCCACAATTAGGTAATGGATACACAGAAGCTTTTTAAAAGTATCTGTATGTTTGAAATACTTAAGTTTTTGACAAAAGCATAAATGCCCACTAAGTTAATTCTATGCCTTTATTATTTCAAAACAATTTTTATATACTTTGAAAAAATTATAACAGTTAATATATTCTTATAATAAATCAATATAATATAAATATATGTATAAAACAAAAACAAAAACAAAAACAAGAATCCTTCCTATTCCTAATTCCCTAGTTCCTTCCTCTGAACTAACCACCCTTCCTTTTAACAGATTATATATTCTTTATTATTAAAAGTAATTTCAAGATGAACTGTAAAGTAACATAAATCTGATCACAGCATAAAAGAAATCTGTTTGAAATAAATTTTATAAATGACACATAAAAATATGCAATATGAGAAAAATGATAAAATAAAACTAAATATTTTCTATTGGCCTAGTATTTGAAAACTATTAATGATATAAAGCAAATAGTTTTTAAAACTTATATTTACCAATATTCTATTGTTGGAGGTAAAGCTTATTTCTTTTAGAAGCTTTTGTTTATAAGTTTTTGGGGGAAATAACATGGTAATATTTTATGCTTGATTTAAAGTAACAGGCACTATTATTTTTGAGATAGATGAGACATTAACTAGAAAAATATATTGTTGGTGTATGAATAAGATGCTACTTATCATCTCAGCCAACAAATCTGCTACTCAATAGATGTGCACTTGGAGTGTACTTGGAGTATATACTCTGAATGCTTGGTGCTATGCAGTATTTGTGCTACAAAGAAGCTAAAGAACAGCATGGTACTGGCACATGAACAGAGACATAGACCAATGGATCAGAACAGAAAATCCAGATATAAAACCATCTTCATATTACCATCTGATCTTTGACAAAGCAGACAAAAACATACACTTGGGTAAAGAATTCCTATTCAATAAATTGTGCTGGGAAAATTGGATAACTACATGTAGAAGACTGAAACAGGATGAAACACCTCTCACCACTCACAAAAATTAATTCATGATGGATAACAGACTTAAACCTAAGGCATGAAACTATAAGTATTCTACAAGAAAATGTTGGAAGAACTCTTAAAGATATCAGCCTAGGCAAAGAATTTATGAAGAAGACCCTAAACGAAATCACGGGAACAACAAATATAAATAAATGGGACCTGATTAAATGAAAAGGCTTCTGCACGGCCAAGGGAGCAATCAATAGAGCCAAGAGACAACCTACAGAATGGGAGAAAATATTTGCATGCTATACATCCAATAAAGGGCTAATAACCAGAATCTAGAAAGAATTCAAGAAAATTAACAAGAAAAAATCAAACAGCCTCATTAAAAGGTGGGCGAAAGATAAGAACAGAAGATTTTTCAAAATAAGATAGACTAATGGCCAATAAATACATGAAAAGATGGTCAATGTCTCTAATCATCAGGGAAAAGCAAATCAAAACCACAATAAGATACCACATAACTCCAGTGAGAATGACTTTTCTCAAAAAGTCTCAGAACAACAGATGCTGGCATAGATGTGGAGAGAAAGGAACACTTATGTACTATTGGTGGAACTGCAAACTAGTACAACCTCTATGGAAAGTACTCCGGAGATACCTCAAAGAACTAAAAGTAGACCTACCATTTGATCCAGCAATCCTACTATTGGGTATTTACTCAAATAAAAAAAAGTCATTTTATCAAAAAGACACTTGCACTAGAATGTTTATGGCAACACAACTCACAATCATAAAGATGTGGAATCAACCCAAGTGCCCATTGATACATGAGTGAATTAATAAAATGTGGTATATGTATACCATAGAGTACTACTCAGGCATAAAAAACGGTTAACTAATACCTTTCGCAACAACCTGGATGGAACTGGAGACTATTCTTCTAAGTGAAGTGTCACAAGAATGGAAAAACAAAACACCACATGTACTCACTATCAAATTGGAACTAATCAAGCAACACTAACTTGTACATATGAAAGTAAAACAACAGAAATCAAGCAGGTGGAAGGGAGAGGAGGAGATGGGCAAATTCACACCTAACAGGTACAATGCATACTATCTGGGTGATGGACATACTTATAACTTTGACTCAAAATGTACAAAAGCAATTCATGTAACCAAAACGTTTGTACCCCTGTAATATTCCGAAAAACAAACAAACAAACAAACAAAAAACCCACAAAAAAACAAAGAAGTTGGAGACACATGCTCTTTCTGTTATCAACTTGTCCTGTGACCACTGTAAATCACCATGGTCAATCACTTTCTGAGTCTCAGTTTCTTTTTTATTTCAATTGGGCATAATTCCTGCCCTCACAGTAGGCACTTACTAGTCTTTGGTATTCTTTAGTGGATACAGTGAAAAGTATAAATACAAGACACATACATTTACTATATATATTCACTGATACTAATAATTGTGTGGAAGGGAGAGACCATGTCTGAGAGTAAGAGTGAACACAGTAGTTTTTGTGGCTGGACCCTCTTAGAAGTTTGGAATAATATACAAACAAAGGAAGTCTTTTTGACATTCAATAATTGTAGTAATAGTTGTAATTTTATCTTTTATTATTTAAGGAGGAGTGCTTTATTGGAAGAATGAGAACTGATTCTCCCAAGTCCTCGTTTTACCATAAATCAGGTAGCTTGATCCAATAAATCAACATCTTTATGTCTCAAATTTCTTTGTGTATAAAATATAATATCTGTCCTCCTTTCATAATCTAACCAATTTTTAGTTAGCAGTTATTATGTGTAATAATACAATGAATGAGACACAACTTTCCTCTTTGCATCTTCCCAAACAAAAACCCTATTTTATGTGTGTTCACTTTAAAGTTAAAAAAAAAAAAAACGACTCTAATAAGGCCCTTTTTTTTCTGAGCCCAAAGCTGAGGACACAGATACTGATGTTTCTTAATGCCACAATCTCAGAGATTACTACAAATTATAAAATTTGAGCTACTTGTTCTTGGTCTTTTGTTACAAAAGGATACTTTATTTTGAATATGAGACAAAGCCAAGTCTCAAAAGATATAACACAAGCTTAGAGTCCAAGAACTATTTTCTACTCAGAAACAGAGTTCATTATAAATTATGCTTTTGCTTATTGTTAGTAAATAAAAATATATTAATGTGCAAATCAATACATCGGTCTATTCATATAACATGGTCCAGTGTTTCCCAAAGTGTGTTTTTTAGAACTCTGAAGTTATAAATTAGAAGGTCCTACGATCAAATAATCAGGGGAAATGCTAGGTTAAACAGGTTTTTAAAAATATATGTATCTACATTTTAATATATATATTTAATATATATCCATATATATATATATATGGATATATATTAAATATATATATTAAAATGTAGATACATATATTTATATATATATATGGATATATATATATATTTATATATATATATATGGATATATATATATATATATATATATATGGATGTCTAAATTGTTGTAATACTACATCTCTGGTCTCCTTTCTTTCTCCCTCTTCTGTACCTAGATTAAGAGTCAACTTCCCCAAGTTCCCTAAATTCCCCCAACTTCCCCAAATTCCCCATTTCCCACAGATCACTCTGCTGAAAAGCCTTTCCACTGTATCCAGATTTATATTCCTTAATTTTGTCCTTCATAACCCCCTGATCTGATGTTTCCAGTCTGTTTTTCTGATCTTATAACCTGATTTTCCACTACAAAAAAGCTTACTCACTTCCCCAAATCTACTCCCTAATTTTCCAAATCCAATTCTCTGCTTACATTCCCTTCTGGCTGAAATATCTTTTTTCAGTCCTCTGCATTTTATCAAAGTCTATCTGATATATCATCCTCCTTTGTTAAGCATTCTTAGAATTTCAGCCTTTTTTGAAAGGCCAAGGGAACTATCCTTAGAATTTCAGCCTTTTTTGAAAGGCCAAGGGAACTAACATTTAATTTTTTACTGTATGCCAAGAATTTCTCAATGACTTTGCTCTGCATCAAAAATTACTCCCTCTATCAGCCTATTAATGTTACAGCATGGGGAGTGGTACTTTTATTGCTGCTTGATAGGGTGGACCCATCCCTGACCACAATAGGGACTAAGTAAAGCCTAAAGTTAGGCTTTAGCAATTGGGCCCAGACACCCCCCAAATGTGGCAGAGGTATATCCATTACCACAGCCATCACCTGAACCTCCACATAAGAAATTTGGGGATGAAATGGCAAGAGTAATGGGGTCACTGGTCTTTGTGGGATGTATAGCACTTGGGGTGAGAGAGTACTTCTAACTCTGCAAAGCTGGTTTCAATAAGTGCTGGTGGGGCTTCAACAGACTCACTCACAGACTGGGCATGCCTGCAAGATGAAAAGATTGGCATTCATTCTCCATTTGATATCTGTTTAGGCAGGGAACATGCTCATCTGTCCCTATGTCTAACAAGCAAGGCAGAGAGAACTACAGAGAAATGGCTGGGCAGAGAGAAGGGGCAGTGGTGGTGCAGCCTGCATTTCTACATTTGGCCTGATAAGGCCATAGGAAATTCCTGTGGGACAACTGGAG
>VSMD01115802.1:0-32476 GCA_008750895.1 Mirza zaza | reverse complement strand
CCACCCTTCGGGTTCTCCTGCTTCTCTTGGGTCCAATTGTCATCTGATTGCCATGGCTCGGTGTTGCCCCAGTCAGGGACTAAGTACAACAAGAAGCCAAGGTTCCGGTTATCCCTGGGGTGCAATATAATGACCAGGGAGGACGGAAGGAGGCTGCAGAGCTTCCAGAAGCCTTTTGTTTGTTCATCCGGGAGCTGATTACATGGGTAAATAGCTTGGGAAAATTTATTGAACTGTACACATAGGAGGACTTGGCTGGATATAGGTAAAAAGTTTCAAAAATGACTGGGCAACAACAATTTCATCACACCTATTTGATTTCAGATTTTTATTATGCATGTGTAGTGAACCTCAGAATTCTTACATGATTAAAAAATAGGATTGTCATAGATTTTATTAAATCAATGTGGTAATTTAGAGCTGGGTGAAACACAAAGTAACAAGGGTTTCTCTCACAATTGAAGCGTGTTTTATTTAGGCCTTCCACACCTGCTTGTTATTGATATCGTTAATACAATATTTAGATTCCATTTCGACTATGCCAGCTGGCAAAAATGACCGAAATGTCAATCTCCCCATAGAATTGATTTTTTTTTTTTAATTTATGGCCAGAGAGTTAGGTTTACAGATGTAAGTTAAGATGAACTTATGTGACTATAAGTGAAATCAGAGGAAAAAAGAAAACTCTTTAGGAAAAACTTTGAGAAGTCTTTGCCAAAGTGCATTGGTGAATCACACAAGCTTTGAAATTTTAGGTAGATGAAAGTGGTTTCTGATTCCCTCATAATATCTTGATGGATAAATACGTTGGTGACGTAATCATTTTAGAAATTATTTAAACCTTGAAACTTTATAGCAAGCATTTTCCTAGTGAAGAAAAAACATTATGCTTGAAAACTTCTGAGATTTAAAAACAAAGCAGGCCAATTTCACTGAGATTTGTAATTCCCAATGGAATATGGACTAACCAAGATCTTTTTCATCTCGAAACATATATAATTATAGTTGTACCCTGGAGATTGACTTAGAAAAGAGTACCCTTTCTCTGCAGAATTCATCAAAATGATTAAGGTGTTTAGTAAAGCCTGTCAGGTGAGTGAACCATTTGTTATCTTCAATTAAACAGCACGATTCCATACGTCAGACCTTTGTAAATACTAAGTGGTTAAGGCTGCCTCTTAAGCGTTCAGATCTCTTAAGAATGTATTCTAATAAAAAAAAGAAACCTTTGCATTATTTTTATATTAAGATGTGGATTTTATGTTGAAAGTGTCCCTGAGCCAAAGGCTCTGCTCTGTCCATATTTCAGAGGCAAATATGTCTGTATTTGTTTTTCCAGAAGATTTAAGACAATATTACACTATGTTTGCCCTTTTTAGCTAGGGTTTTGTACCCAGAAGTCTTGGCTTTGACTAGTTTGACTCTTGAGTTCTTCCTGTTTAGCATATTTTCCCTGTTCTAATTCATCTAACGGAAAGGTGCTCACCCACTGTTTTTCTTGGAACAGGGTAATTTACATAGTATTTCCATGTGTCTAGGATCATTATCTTTGTGATAGCAGCAGAGTCCTAAGATCACACTGGCCTCTAGTTTGTATGTGTTGTGTGTGTGCAGGGACTAACTAGAGTCCTGGAATTTCAGAGCTGGGATGTTTCTTAGATACTGACCACATCCTGAATGCACAGACAAGTCACCTGTGTCACAGGCAAAGTGGTAGCAAAATTAGCCCGTCCCAGGCCGGTGCAGCTCTTGTTCCTGCCATCCTTTCAAATTGGAGTAAACCCTCCTTCTGCTCTTGGTATATTCAGAAATATGGAAGGAACAGAAAGAAACCCCAAACTTCAGTATATATTGTAACAGAAAGCAGGAATTTAAGACTTGTTTCTTATCCTACTGAGACCTGTCCCTGACCTTGAATCCTGGCATCTCTACTTACCAGCAGTCTTGTGTCTTTCCAGGTCTCTGTTTCTCGGTGTGTGAAATGGGAAGTAAGACCCAGGGAAGGTTTAAATGGTTTTGCGTCAGTGCCTGGCATATGAGTAAGCACTCTGTTCTTAGAAGTTACCACCTGACTCTTTGGTGGGTCTGGCTCCTCTTAGGTTCCTCTTTGGAGATCTCAGCCCTGACCAAGGCTGACCCCATCCCAAGGGTCAAGATAAGATTTTACAAACATACATGCACACACACACAGGCAAAAGACTGGACAGGGTATATGCAGAAATGTTAACCGTGGTTATTTTGAGATGTGGAATTATGGGTGGTTTTTATTCACTTTATGCTTGTCGCGGTAAGAATGTTTCGGTTATGCAACTAAAATATATAAAAGAACAAAATTAAATTTTATAGCTGCTAGTTTATGTTCATTAGAATATTATTAAGGGTTAGCCCTTTAAAGATCTGAGCAGTACTTGCAAACATATGGAAAGGCAGGGTGATTAAGACTCGTAAATATTAGAGGGTAGGGAAGCTTTAAATTGCACCCCTCCTGCGCCTGGTACCTTTGCCTGAGAGTTCTTAATTTTTTGATAAGTACAATCCATATCCTTAAACTGTTACGTGAAAGAAATAACAACTAACAGCAAACAATGAAAACCGCCTTCAGGCCCTATTGCCCATATACGTGAGCCCTGGGACAGCCCGGCCAGGCGTCCTTTGGCTGGTCCCTACCCTCCCGGTACAGACGGGCTGAGTTAGTGCTAGCAAGGAGAGGGAGCCCCTCTCACCAGTCACCCCAAGCACAGGGGGTCTCTCCAGCCTGCCCAGCGCCCTGGTCCAGGTTGCCACCCTCCCAGAGTCTACAAGAGTCCTGGTGGCATCAGGAGTGGTCTTGGCTCTGTGCCCAGGAGAGCAGATCCTCAAACAGGTACAGGAAGGCATTTCAGTGGCAGGTAGCAGTCTTTTTGATCACATTTGGAAACAGGTAGCATTTGGGTAGTCAGTTCAGTTTAAAAGTGTGGAGGAGGGGTATGTATCATATATTCCATAGTATGCAGGCTTTTTGGGGTTCCCAGGACTTTCAAAAATTATTACATGTTTTTAAGGAGCTAGAATAATATTCGAATATTTTAAATGATCCATTCACGGGGTCCGTTCCAGGAGGCTGCAGACTTCCACTGTCTACTGTTACTTACGTACAGTTCCATAGACGAACCTGATGCATTTCTCTACGGACCAGAAAGTTAGAATTTCTGTGTATGGATATGCCGGTTGAGAGTAGATTCAGAATTGCATGTCAGGGTGCCAGATTTTGAATGTGTATGGTTATTTTTATTTTACTTAAAATTTTTCCTAGTCTTAAGATATATTTAGTATGCAGTTCAGGTAGGCTTCCAGATGTTCTGTGACAACTGGAGATGGAAGGAAGTTTTTTGTAGGGGAAGTTGACCCCAGAGCCAAAAAGTTTCCGCAGAGCCCGTCATCTCTACTTTGCGTTCGTTACCGTCTGCCTTCGAGCCGTTCTGCTGCAAAGGGCTGCATGTCAATGACTATATTTAATTAATTTGTCTAAGGTAGCCCACCTCATTCCAAATAGAATCTGCAATAGCTTACAAAAATGCTGTGTAGCTAGAGTTTGCTTTAAAAAGGAAATGCAGAAATCATGACAAAGGGAACATAAAGGTAGGAAACCCAAGACATAAGGTAGTGGATAACAATATCTAAAATTAATATTATAAGTTCTATGAATTGGTTTAAGAGGTGGGTTGCTCAGTCATGAGTTTGGCTCTGAGCTTCCTAGTGGCGGGGGCAAAGAGAGAACGTGATCATTTATATGGTTTAAATGTTCAGAAGATTAAAACCTACTCATTACCCAAGAGGAGCACAGAGGTTCCTGGTACTAAGACCTGAGAGATGTCTATAATTTAGATCCTCATAGAGAGAGACAGAGATCCTTGGTGATGTAGCAAGATGCATCCTTGAGATTATGCTTAGTTCTATAGGCAGTTTCCTGTAACATCTGTCCAGGCAGGGCAATGGCAATAAGCATTTAGAAGTCAGTTCTTGAGTAATAGCCCAGGACGTTGCCTTCTTGGGCCTGAATGACTAGATGTGAGGTTAGGGCTGCCGAGCCTGTAATTCCAAAAGCTCCAGAGATTCTATTGTAGAAACAGGCTTGATGCCCTCTGTTTGATGCCCCTTGTAACACGTAACTAAACTAGGGGAGTGGCCAGAGCTAGAAGCATTGAGTTGGAGAGTTGTAAACAGGAAGAAACCAAGCACAGGAGAGGTGTAGCTCACTGAGAAAGTGAACCTAGGCAGGAAGGAGGGTGAGGATGAAGGAGGCTGAAAGGCAGAGGAGGACACCTGGGTACAGTCCCCACACAGACCCTTCACGTTCTTCTTAACCCCCTTCACAGATGTGGAAGAAGCAGCAACATGGTTGGTAAAGCACATCGAGTGTATCTTTAAATTGGATAACTGCAATGATTAGTCACATTTGTCTTCATTGGAAAAAAAGTTGCATACATTGTTTTTAACAATTAGTGTTTTCAGGGACTTCAGTGGTCCGGGCTGTGTCACAATGGCTGCCATTTATTAACTAACCTCGCCTGTGTGTTCCAGGCATGGCACTCAGCACATGCCTGTGCACCCTCGCTTGAGCCTCACCACGGACCTGTGGGGTAAAGACAGCAGCATCACTCTTCATCATCCTCACATCCCTCCCTGTCGCTGATAGACAACCAAGGAGGGGAGTGGAGGACTGGGATTTACTCCAGATGTGCTCACTCCAAGAGAATTCATGAACGTGGTGCTCCGTTTGTGGTTTTTAAGCTTTCTTTTTCCCTTCCCTTTTTCCTCCCTCCCTCCCGCCTTCCCTTCCTTCCTTCCTTTCTTCCTAAAACCTTCCACGGAGCTGAAATAATATAGAACGTGATCATCAGAACTGCTCTCTTGTTCTGGTTGAACTAAGGGAGGTGGAGGCCAAGAGTCCCTTTGGCCTGGCCTCCCCTCAGACCCTACTGTCACCCCCACAGCAAAGCCTTAGAGACTCCACTGCCCCAGGATCTCCCTGCCTCCCCAAGCAGTGGCCACAGTGATGTTGTGAGATGTGACTGTAAGCCTCATTTGTCCTGGCACGCACATGCGTGTGTGTGTTTGTGTGTGCGTGTGTGTTCACAGGTGTTCTAGTTTTCAATCCAGGATGAATGGTCATTCCCTATTTCATTCTTTGCAATGTCTACTTTTACAACTATGAAGGTTCTATTGTGCTGTTAGGGTATGATCCTCGATGTTTGGTAAAAACGCACACACTGCTGTCTTTGCCTCGTGTATTCTGAAGAGATGTTTCGCCTTCGAGAGTGCTTACAGGCACCCGTGCCACTCACTGTGCATCCTGCCGAGGTTTAAATCTGCCGGACACCATGGACCAGGCCAATCTCACATAAGGCCCACAACCAGAAATCAGCCAAAGCCTTTTAAAACTTTTTATGGTGAAAATTCACCTGGTGGAGAAGCCCAGAAGGGACTTTTGAGATATTTTCTAGTCTAGCATCTTCCTGCAGGGTCAGATTATGCACAAATTGGTATTTCCAGGTGGCAATGAGTTCTGTTCTTAAAAGATTTCCCTAGAGAATAATTTGACTACTTTCTTTAGTAGTATAATATCTGGAAGGGATATCTTCCCACTCTCTAATTTGAACTTCTTCTGGTTTAAATACAACTTCCTTTACTTCTGTCCTCTATGAAGAACACAAACAACAGAATAACTGAACAGGTCCATCCCCTGCATCTTATTATAACACCTTGGAAATGTCACCTTGCCATCAAACACCTGTAGGCCTCGTGGGAAGATGGTGGAACTCAGCCTCCCATAGCAGAATGGAGTAGTGTCCATGTGTCCGTAGGGGTAAGCAGAGGAGTTGGTGATGGTGACAGATGGAACCACCTCCTCCTGCCATAGCCCTGGGGGCCCACCACAACCTGCCGGTGGGTGGCCAAGGAGGGATTCGTTTCCCAGATAAACAATGGAGTGCTTCTCTGCTCAAGAATAACTGGCTTACACAGGGATTGAACCTTTGGCATCAGAGCCATTTCATTAACTCTTTTTTTTTCCCCTACTGCCACTCAGAAAATAATTCATTTTTCGTAATGACCATGGCTTCAATGAATATCTTGAGGGAATCTAACTGTGCTGCTTTTTGTAGGCTCTGATTCTTTAAAAAGTAGATTTCCAGAGGTCCCACGCGCTCAGGCTCCCGTTGGCAGGGTATCAGACTGTAGTCTCGTAGCCAGATTTTCCCTGAATAATGAATGAGCCGATGTCAGGCAAGTCAGAAATAGAAATCAATAAAGCTAAATTCCACCAAGAAGAGGCAGCCTTGCGGTAGGATGATGGAGAATGTGGAGGCCAGCGGGTGCCAAACACAGGAAAACACGTCCCTGTATTCTCAGGACCGGGGAAGGCACAGAAGGAAAGCCTGGGACTTGGGGGGAGTCACCAGGGATCAGAGAGTGTGCCCGTGCTCAACTCGGAGCGAGGAAGGACGGGCAAACAGTCAGACGTCCGGCTTCTTCCCAGCTGCCACGGCGATGGCTTGACGGGCACATCTCCCGGGAGCCAGGCGCCAGACGTCTTCATAAATCATATGTTTGCAGCTGTGTGACCAAAATAGGTGTCCACGCAGCCCGTGTGTCCTGGCCACGTGGAAAGCCGCAAGACCGCGAGATGTCCGTGACTCCTGCCCTGCTTCCGGTGCTCAGCCGTCCGTCAGCTGTCTCTCCCCTTGGACCCCTGGCGACACGATCTCACTGATGGATCGATTTTGATTTGAGGGAAATTAAAGCACATTGTGTGGAGAGCATTTTTTATGCCAGTTGTCCCATGGCTGTCTGTCTCCTCAATTTCTCCTTTGAAAATGACAACAGGTGTCCCTAAGGAGGCAGGGCAGCATGAGGACAGACAGTGGCCAGGGCAAGGCCATGCCTTGACTAGGGCGTGTCCCACCTCCACCCTGCCCTGCAGGCTCACCGTGACCCTCTGGCACTCACAGGGAGACACCTCCTTTCTGAGGCACCTTGGGACCTTTTTTTTTTTTTTTTTTCCTAAGTGTGAGGACTACTTGAGACTGGTTCCAGAATGGTGGCTGGAAGGGCTCACTGATGCTGGGGTGCAGGCTCCCCGTGTTCAGGGAGAGCTTCACAGAGCAGCCCCTGCCCTCTGGGAACTTAGCCTCTAAGAACGTGTATTGCCGCAGATGCACCGTGTACGGGAAGTCCACGTGGGGGAATAAGAAAAGCTCTAAATCAATACACAAGTGTCATTAAAGCACTTAGCTCTCCTACAGATCCCTGCTAAGTGCCTCTAAGTGCATCGTTAGTGGGGGAGTGGAGCAACAGAAGGTGTATGCTTGGGCCGCAGCGGCGAGGGTGTGGTCAGAGAGGGTGGCCTGGAGGGCTCTGGGTCCGAGGAGGTGAGAGGGACAAGCAGCTCTTTTCAGGCCACTGGGGAAGGCCTTGTAGAGGAGACATGTGTCCAGAAGCAGAATTTGTAGGCGATCTCACCCCACCAGGTAGAGGGCACAGACTGGCAGCCTGGGGGGCAGACCGGGCATACTGGTGAACAGATGGGTTTTGTTTGTTGCACAGAATGCTTTTGAATTTTTGAATTCATCGCCAGTACTTAAAAATCCGGAAATTTTACATCAATATCTGAATCTCTGGCTTCTCTTGACAACCGGGAGCCGCCTTGCTGTGGTCAGCAACTAGCCAGACCTGAGCGGCCACCCTCTGAGCTGTCCGGGGCGTAGTTCTGACCGCTCCCCCATTTCTCTGCTCCCCCCACCTCACTCAGGCACTCGAGTTGAGTCCCTGGTTAGGGAGCAAGTTTGCTGAGTTCCTGTTGGAGCAATGATATAGGTTTGGACGATCCAAGCAGCACATGAGCACATGAACTTGACCACTATGTGCAGACCCCGTCTAAGGACTCTCCTTGCTTTAACTCATTCATCCCACAAACACCTGCAAGGGAGGGGCTCTTAGGACCCTGCTTTACAGATGAGGGAAACTGCAGCACAAGTTTCATGGGAATAAATAACTGCCCCAATGTCATGTAGTTAGCATATGACAGAGCTAGGATTTGCACCCAAGTGGGCCGGCTGCAGGAACCATGCACTTGACCATGGATAAAAAGATAATAATCATGGAGCACTGATACAGGTGCCTCATGTGCCCCATTGTTGTAGATCCTTGCCGCAGCTACTGGGACAGGTGCCGTGTACCGGTGAGGAAACCAGGCTTGGAGAGAATAAGCATTTTCCCAGGGACTCAGCTGGAGTCCTGGAGGAGGGTGTCAGAACCAGAAAATCCTGGGGGATTTCTATAAGGAAATTACGGACTTGGAAAACAGGACGGCTTGGGAGAGGGGTACAGAGCGACAGCAAAGAGGGAGGAGGAGACGACAGATTTATTAGAAGTCTCTAATATTCAAGAAACATTCCCTTTTTTTGGAAACAGAGTCGAATTTTGATTCTCTTCTGTTAATTTGGCATATGTTTTCTTGGTGCTCCAGCCCAGAGAAATTAGCTCCCACTAGTCAAACGTTTACCTTAAATGACCCTGGGGATAAAATAAAATCTGATCTGTTCTGTGCTTGCAACTGAGGTTTCTCCAACCCAGTCTGTGTCTTGGGAAAGAGCTGTTTGATGTCCCCCGTGGGCAGTGTCTCGGCAAACAAGAGGGACCAAGCCTAATGGGGTGATGAAAACCTGAACCGAAGCTCCATCTTGAAGCAGCACAAAGATGCGCTGGTCCTGGGCAGCTCCCTCTGGGGAGCTCCTCGGATTGGCTCTTCCAGAACCTTCATGCCCTAGAGCAAATGCCAGATCCCTGCCAGAGGCTCTTTTCTGCAATGCCCCTGAATGAGGCAAGAGGACGCTTCCAAATGCACGCTCCCTCCATTTTTGGTCCCCCCAGGCACAGGCCATCTTGCATTATGCCCTTGATGAGCATTGACAACCCAGGGCGGGAGGGGAGCCATTTATAGCTGAACGGTGGTGGCTGCAGGCTGGCCGACACGAGGCAGCGCATTCTTCTCCCTGGCACAGTCCACCGAGATCAGTGCGGAGACAAAACACCAGACGCGTAGTGTCCTTGACAACCCCCTTCCAAGCTCCCTGTCTGACCTTGTCTCGTGTCTCTCTACAAAGTGACTGCGCTACCCAGGTAAATCGTGGTTCCCACAGCCCTAAATCTTCCCACCCTTTGGGACAGCACCTGCCCCGCTATCTTTTCCATATGCTCCACTGAAAACCCACGCAAGTGTTATGTCCTCTTTCATATTATATTTATGTTTCTTTTAATGCAGCAGATTTTTTGCTTACTTTTATCTTTTTATCCCCAAAATTTCATATAAAACTGAGCCTCAGGTAAAATGTACCATTTTAATCTTAGCTTCCTGGATATCTTCATGCACCTCCAGGATAGCTTCTGGCCCACTTTGATAAGCTTTTACGTGATAAAAGTAATCCTAGCTCTATAGTCTGGGTTTGGCTTGTAGTTTACCAATTTATTACCTGAGTAACCTTTGCCAAGTTACTTAATCTCTGTTCTCTCATCTGTTAAATGGGCACAAGAATCACTACTTTGTAATGGTCATTGTGAGGATTCAAGATGATCATTTAAATGGCTAAGTATGTAAGTGGCACCTGGCAGGCACTCAATGAATGGTTGTTATCCAAGACACAATTCTTCCAAAGAACTTTTCCTGACTATTTCAGCCAAACCTTATGGTCTGAAGTTTTAGCTACTGTATCACAAAGCTACTTTATGCCTTTGAATTCCTTAGCTTTGGATTTGTTATGTAACTGTGTTTTTCTGGTGATGTTTTCCCATTGTTTGTAAATGCTCTGAGGTCATGGACCACACGTAAAGACTACTTTGCCTTTCCCATAGTGCATGATTGGTATTCTGTAAGTTACGTTACTTGTATATAAAAATGATTTTAATGGGCCCAAAGCAGCATGTTGTATTACGGTACAAAGAAAACAACTTGAAAATGAAGAAATACTTTATAAAGGAGATGACAGTTGAATGAGATCTCTATATAAAAGGAAAATAGGACATCTTAAGTACTTGATTAGCTGTGAGCACTTTTAATATTTGGAGAGTCCATCCTAAATCAGTAAGCTAACTGAAGTATGCCCACATTCCACATTGAATATCATTATATGCAAGCATGTAAGAGTTGAATTGAGTTGCTCTTGATTGGTTAACATATGTTTATGGATATTTAAGTGAGCATTTATTTCAAATGTTCAAGGTGCTTTTGGAATGAGCTTTGTTTTTCAGTCTCATGCTTTCATAGACTTCAGAAAGCTTAGAAGCCTAAATACTAGAATTAGGGGACTGATGGATCAGAGAACTCAGAAAAGGATTACAGGCAGAGAAGGGTGGTTTTGTGAGTCAGGTCAGGTAACCTGTGATATATTTCAGAACCAGTTCTTCAACAGGTGTGCCATGGCTGTGGGAGGTATCTGGAAAATGTAGGATATAGAAGTAAGAAGATTGGCAGCTGGGTAAGGAGGAAACGGTGAGTTCTGACTCACCAGTGCTTCATGAGTAGGGGCGTTTTGTTGGGGGGAAAAAAACATAAAACGTAAATCCAGCTCTTTTAAATCCTACTCTTTTCCTTCAGACATTTCTCAATCAAGATTTTTTCTTTTTTCAGTCAGTGCCATGGAACATGTATGAGTTTGGAGACAACAGAGGCAGTTTCTTCTTGACTGGACCATTTTCTGTGACCCTGGCAGAATAACTTGATTTCTCTGGGTCCAGTTCCTCATCTGTAAGATGTGAGAGTCGGTCTAGGAGACAAAGCTGCTTTCCTTTATAACCAACAGATGTTTAACGAATTCTCTCAAATGCGTCCCATCACTATCACACGGTAAACTAAGGTTAGACACTTTCTTGCATTCTTATATGCTACTTCAGAAAACAAAAACAAAAGACCTCAGTCATGTTCAGTTGAATTAATTCAGGGGTTGGTACATTTTTTTCTAGAAAAGGCCAGACAGTAAATATTGTAGACTTTACAGGCATTCTGCCTCTGCGGTGCCAAAGCAGCCACAGGTAGCATGCAAACTAATGGGCATGGCTGCGTACCAAAAAAGTGTTATTTATGGACATTGAAATTTGAATTTCATATAATATTTATATGTCTGAAGATGTTTTTCTTTTGGTTTTTTTTTCCCCAGTAATTAAAAAACGTGCAGACCATCTTTAGCTCTAAGGCCATGCAAAACAGGCGGATTCAGCCCTTGCGCTGTGGTTTGCAGACTGCTCCTGCAGCTGTAGGATGTTATCCAAGTTCCTGTTGTAGTCCTGTACACCGCCGTGTCTTCTATGGCATTGTCCCATTACTGAATTTTTGTCTGTTTCTCCTGAATGCGCAGGGACTAGGAGACCTTCCTCTCCTGCCACAGTCCCTGGCGTGTAATAGTGCTTGCTGAATGCTTTCCAAATGAATGGTGTAGTAATTATCCCACTTGCAGGATAACTGTGTCTACATGAAAAATTTGGAGGTTATTGTTTCATTCCTAGAATGCAACATCTGTTTGGATAGATCTGTTCTGGAAGGTACGCCGCCTCGCAGTGTCTGCCTTGCTGAGTTGCCCTCTCAGCATTTCAAAGGCTGCGATGCTCGTAAATAAATTCTCCCTACCTGACAGCCGGCTCTAAGAATTGCTCAACTGTGTGCCTGTGAGTGCGAGCAAGTGAAGACTGTCAGATGAAAACAGAAGGGGCTTGGGAAAAGAGGATGGAAAAGACACAGGTAAGACAGAGACAGAGGCCATTTTTATTGCTACAGGTGGTCTGTAAAAACACTGTGTAGTTCCACCGGAATTTCTAGAATGTTTCTTTTCCCACTGTTGGCAAGCTTTAGGGAAACAGTGTATCTGTTGAGTCCAGACTCTCAAGAGATAGATTTGAATGAGCCCCTGAAACTTTATTCCTTGTATGTAATTTTAAGGCAAGAGCTTTCTTTATAATTTCACCTAAGGAGTGATGCTTGATATTCAGGTAGCTTGGTGTTTGCACTGGCTGCCACTTTCCTGGGAGAGAGGTGCGAGGTACTTGGGGAAGGTAACCACGCCCAGAGTTGTGTACGGGGAGGATGTAATGCCAGCACACACAAAGGAGAAATTACAACCATTTACTTGTGTATTATTTTCTCAATTTGAAGCACTTGAATTCCAGAGCTCTTAAATCAAGAGGTTGAATTCCTGGCATTTTTAAGTATTCCACTTGAATAAGCTGTTTTAAACCATTAGAATGGCTTTTTTAAAAATTTCACCCGTTTCTGGGATCATTTGCTCTTGAGATTTACTTAATTGAAGTTTTTGCCTTTTCATTTTACTTCAAATCAAAATCATTTCTATAGTGAAGGAAATTTTAATTCTATTCCTTTGGGTAGAGTAGATTTCATACCTCAGCCTGTTCCCCAACCAGGTGAGAGCAGGCGGTTGTCTACATGCCTCACATAGCGCAGTGAACATGCACACGTGCTTATCTTTTCTTCCAAAAGAAATTCTTAAACCCTGGCTTTTCCCCCCAGGGCATCATATCTGTAAATACAACAGCGTCTATATTTGCAGGGTCTCAGGCCCATGTCAGCTCAAAGTGGAATTTCACTAAATCCAGCCATTAGGGAAGTGGGGTGTGGGGGTGGGCAAAGTAGTAATGAAGTTACAGAATTCTTCTGCTGGACTTTTATTACACATCATTTGCTTCTGCTGGTGGAAAGCAAAATAATTACTAAGATGCAAAAGTGTACAGGGTGGAACTGAGACTGAAATCATTTATTTTTTGCATATTTTGTGTCAGTCACTGTATTAGGCCCTGAGAAACAGCAGTGAGTAAGTGATGAGACCTTTGCCTTTGTGGCATTTTAGATTGTATTAGAAAGCAAACAAATAGAGAAACAGGCCCAGCTGTGTCTTTTAAGTGCCTTAAAGAAAAATAAAGCAAGGTAGGGGAAGAGCGGTGGTGGAGTGCTACTATAGGTAAAGTGGTCAGGGAAGGCCTTTCTGAAGAATTGCTATAGAGACCTAAATAATGAGAGGGTGCCAGTTGTGCTGCTGTGAAGAGGAAGAGCTTTCTAGGCAGAGGGCAAGTGCAAAGGCCCTGTGGTAGGAGCAAACACGGCTTGTTGAAAGAACAGCAAAGTCAGAGGAATGTGCAAGAAAAAAGGTGATGGGAGAGGAGTTGGGAGACTGGGTTTTATTCTGATTTTGATGGGAAACCAGAGGAAGGCTTTGAGGAGGGGCAAGGCTTAAACTGGTCCACTTTTTATAAAGATCACTCAAGAGGGTAGAGAACACAGGAGATGGGCAGAGGGACAGGAGATGTGAGTGGAATCCAGTTACAAAGCTCTTATCTTGACTCAGATGAAGATGATGGTGGTTTGACCAGGCCTGTGGTGGTAGAAGTGGTCAGATTTGGTTGTTTTTCATAAACTCTTAGAGAGTAGAAACCTTGCATCTGTCTGTTCTTGTCCCCTTCACACAAGTCTGGCCTATAGTAGAAGCATATTGAATTTTCTGTTTAATTGAGCCTAGAAGTAAGATCACATTTGATACCTTCTACTAAAATTCTTCTCTGGCCTCTCATAGCTCTCTTGGGTTCCAGAAAGCTCCATCTGCAACCCAGTCTTTTGGTTGAAGTTTTCTTATTCTCCAGGGTGGCGTACGTAATAACTTTATTGACTGGTTTTACAGCTAGGGATGAGGGAGAGAGGTTAAAAAAGAGAATAAGCTTTATGTTCTATTACAATAATCATACTTAAGTTTTGGGTAGCAGTTTGCGATTTACAGAAATTATTTTATTTGTATCACTGTTTTTGTACAGGAGAATCTTGAGAAGTAATGGGATGGATGGACGGACTATTGGGTGGATGGATGTTTGATGAAAGGCAGGGAGGCAAGTCTCTCTCTGTCTCTCCTCTGCCCTTGAATTGGAGGCATGAATTGGGGGGGGGGTTATTGTTCATTCAGTTTGATTTTCTCAGTAATCCAGATCTGAGCTTTTCCAAACATGTTGCACTTTCTCTTTTCTTCAGCCCTATAGATCCATTCTAACATAAGAAAGAAGGTGAAGAATTAAGACAAGAGTGTCTGCCCACCCTGTATATTAATAGCTGTCCTTCATCGTGGCTCTTAGAACCCTGAGCAAGTGAGACCCATTGTTTCGGGGTGAAGGACCTCATCCCTGCACTCCTAGTACGCCTTTGACCTACTGTAGTGCAGGAAACCATGCCCTGGGAAAGGAGATCTTTTAACTTAAAAGGTGTGTGACACAATTAAAAATGTAAACAGCAGTTCCCAACTTTAGCCCTCTACTGTGAGGGTGGTGTCATGAGAAAGGCCATTGACATTTTCTGGTTGACGAAAATGATGACTTTCTTGGGTAAGAGTTTTATTGAGCTATAATTCACATACCCACATACCATATGATTTACCCGTTTAAAGTGTACAATTCAGTGGGGATTCTTTTGTGTGTAGTCACAGAGTTGTGCAACCGTCACCTTAATCAATTTTAGAATATTTTCATCATCCAGAAGAAAATAAACAAAGCCCTGTACCCTTTAGCCAGTACCCTTCCCCCTACCCAAACGATTGACTTATTAGATCAAGTCTGCAAGCCGTGGAGCTTCCAGAATGTGAGCTCTGATTCTAAATACTCAGAGCACCAAGCAGGGGGCTGGGGGCTGGGATATCCTTGCCAGGTGTCCTCAGAAGTTTGTTTGTTTGTTTACGAGGCTACTGACAGACACACACACAGAAAAGGCACTACTTTTTTGGAGAAGGAAGAAAAATATGAATTTTTTTGAAGCATTCTATTATGTCTCTTTTACCTGAACATTTCTTCTTTCTAACAGGAAACCATTTTTCCAAATGATGGTTCTGGTGGGTGGAATAGGCTTTTTTTCACGAATGGTTTATAACCCTTAGGCCAAGGAGCTGTAAATAAGGGGGGAAGAAAGCATGCTACAAGAAATACCCAGTTCAAGAACCAGGAAACTGGAGAACCCCAGCTCCTGTTCCTTTCTTTTTTCCCTCCAATGCCTTTGGGAAGCACAAAAAGGCCAAGAAATTTTGAAATGAGAAATCTACAGTGAAATGTTGTTTCTCGTTTTCAAACAAAGAAAACATTTCTTGCTCTGGGGTATTTTGTACCCAGAAACAACTCCTTGATGTTTCCGGTTTCAGGACGAGAAGATCAGTGCAGCTTTCCGGAGATGGAAAGAATACTGAATGCTGCCCACCTGTGCGTCTTCCACACGTGCATCCAAAAATATGTTTATTCGTTCATCCTACTGGATTTTTCCTGTGTCTTCATTCACGTTTTAGCTTTCCATTGCTGTAGAGAAAATTAAAAAGAGATCCTAACAGGTTATCCAGTCCCGCTGCTTGCCTTCGAACCAACTTTGCAACTGGAAGCTTGGCTTTGCTCGTCTGTAAAATTCATTGAGCAGCACCCACTGTGTGTTCCACAGCACGTCCATCCACCCGACAATGTACATCTTTGTTATTTTGCATCTTGCCATCACACCCCTACAATAGAAGCTCTTAGGGCAGAGACTTTATTCTTCATTCATTGCGGCATCCCCAGCATTTAGAATAGTGCCTGGCATGTGGCTGGTTCTTGGTTAATGTGGGTTGAAGAAAATGGACGCACAGGTGCTCAGGCCAGAGAGGAAGTCGGACTTAGGTGATGCTTAAGGACCGACCCTTCTAGCTTTAACATTGCATCATCCTCACCGTAGCCTCTCTCCAGAAATTGTTCTGACACCTTTTTTTATGTGTACGAAGGATAATGGGATTTTCACATGCCCTGATCTTAACTTTTTGTGTGTTTTCTTTCTCCGTAATCTTAAGAAGAAAGTTAAGTATGGGGAAGCTTCGTTCTTATAGCTGTAAGAAGACAAGGTAAGTGGTTTTCTGTAGTCTCCTTTGAAGTGAAATTCTTGTACACGTCTTATCCTGAAGGGCAAATTTCTTTTTGTGTATGTATTTTAGCTTACATATTAGCACATACCCAGAGCCTACAGGAAATCAGACAACAGACCTAGAAAAAGTCTAATAGCGTTGCCTTTTAATACTCTTCACACTTTGCAAGGTTTTCGTGACAGTTGGTAGGTGAACTCTGAGCAGATTTGGCCGCAGGCAGATTCCTGTGTCTCTTTGCTTACTGCAGATACAATAGAGGGGCTTGGAGATGACATTTGTGTAGGTATGGGTTAGACAGGGGGAAATATTTAAAGACTCCTGGATTATTTTGGGAACTTGCCTGGGGTTACATTTGTATCATGAGGTCAGATTTAAAGGCTGGAAAAGCCATTACCAATATATGGTATTTATGGCTAAGGAAATATTTTGTATTTTGCAGGAACTTGATTTCATTTTCGCTTGGTTTCTTAGGGGTGATTTGGCCTCAATACTTTTGTGTACGGAAAGGATTTCTGGATACCTAGTCTTAAGATTAAATGCATGTCTTGACTGGTTGACTATGAGTTGGGTTTTTTGGGAGGGTGTTCTTTATTATAACTCTTTCCTCGGAGCATCCATTAGCATCAGCGCAACGAGATTTTCTTATGTAGCCAGGACTGAATATAGCTTTTTATTGTTTTCATTCTCCTGCGAGATGGAGCTTAGGGGAGCCCTTATGTGAACTGATGCATCCCGCAGAGAGCACCCACGTGGTTCCATTGGCGGCAGCGCAGCTATATTTAGATTCTTCCCTCCATGTTACCGGGTGCCCATTCATGGTGTTCCCTCACCTCCTCAGGTCATAGAAAATGGTGAAAATAGGATTGTTGAGGTAATTTTCTGAAGCAGTGTTATTGTGGTTGACATTGATCATTTGCCACTTCAATTGTATTCCATGATGTCAGATTTACTGTATTTACCTGGAGAAGAAGGAAAATAAACCGTGTCTGGAAATAAAAGGGCAGCATTATTATGCGTCCACGAGGTCGTCCTGTGGCCTCATTGGCTATCATCTAGGATGCATTCTTTAGAAAAATCACACAATAAGGCTAATGCATAGAGGTCATGGGTTGTCAAAACTCTATCTAGGTTTAAAAATGTTGCTCTCTTCCCCACCCTGCTTAAAAGAGGCTATTTATAATACAATGCGGGTGTTTGTGCTGCTTGCACCGGGCGCATCCTGAATGAAGAATTAGCTCTTTAAAAAGAACATTAAAAATAAAACTCATGTTGTAAAAATCTGACTTAGACAGCCAGAAGAGATTGCGGCTGTTGTAAATGGCTGCTCATTTCCCAGGGTTGCTGAGAACTTCCTCTTGGTCATGAGATACTTGGATGTGACATCTGGACTTTGCTTCTTTAAAAAAAAAATTAAATGTTCTAGATGTGACCATACATGCATGCTTCGTAACAATCATTTGGCAGGCTCTTGTGGGCTGTGAGCCCCCACCCCTCTAGGTGGTCTTCCCCACTGTCCAGCTGGGCCACACCTCAGCCCCTTAGCCCACCAGGTTCTGGTTTCCTGCTTGGGCCAGTCCACTTCCACCTCCCATCAGGGGGCAGCCCTGGTGGAAGAAACTCTTGAGTAAAGAAAGTCTGAATTATACCTTGATGAAGCTGTTAAAGAATAAGAAAAGCACCCTGATTAATGGCCTATGTCACCCTTATGTGAATACTGTAAGTGGTTTTTAAAAATAGCTCTTACGATAGAGTGTTTTGGTTTGGGGTGTGTATTCTTGGATTGTTTTTATTATTTTTATGCATAGCCTTGATAGGAAAATGTGGAACTCTCTTATCGTAATCCGTGCAGTATTTAGATTGGATACGCTTCTTCCTGCCCTTGGCTTGATTTCCTGCTTTTCTCCTTTGCCTTTTCCTGGTACTTAAGCATCCAGTCTCGGGCATTTTCCCGGTGTAATTGTTGATTAAGTGCCGCGTATCCCACGATGATTATGAGAAGATTACTGTATTCAGCTTTTAATCTTGTGAGTGTCAAATATTTTACTTGAATGGTATCTTTATTATTATTATTCATAGCTCTTTCAGTTTGAGTAATGCAATCAGGCAAAATAAAGGTAATGCCACCAATTCAGCATTTTTATAATAATCCTTTGTCTCAGAATGGGAAGTGCCACCTGCAGGCCGTTCTCAGAGGCTGCTGGAGATCTGTACAGACAGGATTGGGAATATTTTAGGCTTCTTTCGGTTGCAAGTAACAGCAAGCAGCTAGCTTAAGAATAAATATATATACAGAAAGAGGGAGAGAAAGGACCTACTGAAGGCAGTGCTGAGGGTCTCTTAGGACCCCGAGGCCGGGCATGTAACCAGAGATCATGGAGACTGGGAACCAGGGCGCTGCCAAGAACGCGGGTGCTGCTGGTGCCCCCTTCTCTCTGCCCCTTTCCGTGTGTCCTCTCTGTCTTTTCTGACGCCATGCACGGGTGGTTTAGTTCCAGCTAAACATCCTCCGTGGAAGGGAGCAGCCAGGTGGGCTGGCCGTCTCTCAGGTCCAGTGTCCGGTTCTCAGGAGCACCGTGAAGTCACGTGACCATGCTGGCCCAGTCACCTTGTCCGGGAGAGCAAGGTTCTGGATTCAAAATATGGTGACCCAGGGCTCTTCTCCAGGTTTCTGCGTGACTTATCTCAGAGCGGCAACCCTGAGGGCAAGAGCGTGGGGTTCTGAAGAGAATCCTCAAAACTATTTGTGGTCAACAGCCTGTTGCTTAGCGGGATAAAAGGAATCATTGCTATGAATAACTCTGCAGAACCACACTAGACTTTCTGGTTCTTTCCTTAGGCACTGATGTCTCAGCTGACAGATGAGGAAACTGAGGTTGGGAGGGAAAGGCAGCCCCTGATGTCACACAGCCAGAAAGCAGAGAGTTGGGTCACTTGTTCTGGCTGACTCCAAAATGCAGAACCCACCTCTGTCTGCCTCCTTCAGCCGCCACGGCAGGCTTGGGTCGCATTTCCACAAGCTCAGGGTGTCTCCCTCAGGGCTGTGTGCAGACAGCCTCGATGGTTAATAGGGAAATGGCTGGATAGAAGTTGAAAAACTGGTTGGGAATCATTCACAGACTGTGCAGTATTTGTGCACAGTCATGAGGACTTAAGCTTGGCATGAATTATCTGTACAGAAGCCTAAAGTCCGTCTGACTTGGACTTGGAGTCACAGGCCATTGAGGAGCAATGCTATCGCGCCGCCACTTTGGGTAGAGTGTGTCACGGGGACTGGCCCAGCTGCTGTCATCCGCCAATGTCAGTGATATGGGGGGGTGGCGCTAATTGGAAAATTGAGGCTTTTCAGAGTCACTGCTAACTAACAAAATCACAGAGCCAGGGAATTGGGCGCAGTTTTTCCAAGAGTGATTGTGGTGGGTGGCAAGTATTGAGTGAGGCGTAGAGGGAGGAAAATCAAACTGTCTCCTTGGATGTCACAGCAGGGGAAGGAGCCCTGGGCTAGGAGTTGGGAGTCCAGGGAGCCAGGCCCAGCCCTACTACCGGCCATCTGCGGGACCCGGCAGGTGGATGTACCACTCAGGCCCTTTCTCCTTTTCTTCTTAGAGTGTTGTTTTTAAAAAACATCATGAAGTATAAAAAATATATAGTGAAGAGTAAGTCATTCTTCTAGCAAAGAAATACAATTCCCTGGCTCCTATCCCCAGAGGTAACCACCATGACTGGTTTCTTTGTCTTTTTTTTCTTCCCCCTGTGAGGCAAGGTCTCACTCTGTAGCCTTGGCTAGAGTGCAGTGGCATGGTCATAGCTCACAGGAGCCTCAAACTCCTGGGCTCAAGCAATCCCCCTGCCTCAGCCTCCTGAGTAGCTGGGACTACAGGTACACACCACCACATCAGGCTAATTTTTCTATTTTTGGTAGAGATGGGGTCTCACTCTTGCTCAGACTAGTGTCAAACTCCTGACCTCAAGCAGTTCTCCTGCCTCGGCCTCCCTGAGTGCTGGGATTACAGGTGTGAGCTACAGAGCCCAGCCCCATGACCAATTTCTTATGTGTCATTCGAAAGCGTATACCTTTACACAGCTTTGGGGGGCTGTGCATATTTCCCCGGCTGGGCATAAGCTATGTGCATTATTCTGACCTTTTGTTTAAATCATGAAGCTTGTTCTGTGTGCATACGGATTTATGCATCCTTGTTATCTGCTGCAGAGTATTTCACTGTATGGATGTACCACATGTATTGAAGCAACCCTGGTAATGGACGTTACACAGTGTTGCCATGAACACTGTTTTGCATATCTTTGTATGAATGTCTTAACAGTCTTGTTGGTTAAAAAGTGATATTTTGTTGCTGTTTATTTCCTGAACTGAGTTTGAAGGCCATTTGTATTTCTTTTTCTGTATATTTTTTTGTTCATACCCCGTGTTCGTTTTTTTTTCCTCTTGATTTGGTCTTTTTCTCACTGTATCTCATTTTGCAAAGAAATAATGATCCAAGTGCTGGTCCATTCTGCTTTCCCATTTGAGGCAAACAATCTAATAGATATGTATTGAGAACCATCGTGTGTCCATCGAGAAGCCGGAGCACCTTGTAGTAAAAGGCCTTACACAGCGGCGGACGCTGGCTCAGTTTACCTCTTCTTCCCCATGTTGTTGAGGTGGGGCCATAGCAAGTTCCTCAGCAAGCCTCATTCTGTTCTCAGCCTTTTGATACTTATTAAAAGGAAGTGTCTGCACTGCAGAGTGGGGGCTTGCCCAATTTTTGGTGGATGAACAAAAGAGAGAAGACAGCCTCATGGGACAAGATTGTCTTTGGGATCACTAGTCCTCTAGACATAAACCTGGGTTAAAATCCTCTTGGCTCCAGAATTTATGAGCCATATGACCTTTTCTCAACCTCAGTTTTCCTCGTTTCTAAAACAGGAAAGTAAGACTGGCGTTGCAAGGTTGTTGTGAGCAATAGAAAGAAGATATATTTAAAGTAACTAGCATGTGATAGCTTTTCAATAATCAGTAGTTTCTAATATTAGCATCGTTATTATTGTCATTGTTATCACTGTTACCATTGCCATAAATAAAATGAATGACAGTAGAGGTGAGGGCTGAGACTAAACAATCGACTCATTAGGCGACCGTGTTACATTGGACTTTGACTTCACAAACCTGCTCCAGAGGGTGCAGTTTTTCCTACAGACCATCTGCATCTTTGCAATAAAAGCTCCTTTGCACCTACGCCGATTTCATTTGCCTTGTGACTCTATCATTTTCTTTCAGCCCTTGTGCCTCTGTTGCTAGACATAGTACATAAATCCCATCCAGTTTCCTGGCCTTGAAAAGGGAGAGTGACATGAAAGTACTCCACTTGAATTCTAAGTGGGAAAGATGTAAAAACTACCTCCCCAAGAAATCTGAGGGACAGAAAATAGATCTTCCTCTCTGGATCCCTTAAACCCGGCTCACAAAATTAACAAAGGAAGATGGACGGCTGAAATAAGACTTCCAAAGAAGGGATGGGAACCTCCTAATTGATTCCCACAAAGCTGCTGGTTATTTACAACTAGGAAAATTGCCTGTTTGGAGATACCAATTCAGCTCCGTGGTTCCGCTGGCTTGACAGGAAACACTCTGCTCCTTGCTAAAAAAGCTCTTAAGGAGAAGAGTGGAGTGAATTACGTCTAACTGTTTTAACACCCTCTCATTCATAGATTTCTGCCTCCCCCCCCCCAGTTGATGGTTCGCAGTCTCTTTTTTAGTATATAATTGTTCATTTTAAATGTTCGTGTTTGCTATAGCTGGGTGTATGTTAATTACCAGCAGTGTGCAGTTATGTTGTCTATTTGTCATTTCTGTGGCGGCAGGGGTGGTGAGCTAGAATTCTTCCAATAGCAAGAATTTTAATTCATAATTTCCCCCAAAAAACCATTTAGAATTTGATACATTTCACTTACACTCTTGATGTGGTGGAGTAAATGCGTTGTCACTGATACTCATTATCCAGTTTTATGCTCAGAAATGCTACTGTTCTCTAACTGAAGGATACCCAGTAGTTTGGTTTATTTGTTGAGCCCATAGCCATTTATTGAGCATCTGTATGTACTAGGTACTGTAGATAAAACAGACAAAATATTCTGCAGTTCTCTGTGTAACTAAAAGGACTGCCCAGGTGACCCCTAAAGCCATTGTCTGGCTAGTGGCAGTGAGCATGTGTGCCCTGGCTTTTTCATTACCAGGACTGTAACAATGAGGAATATGATAAGAAGCTGGTGGCAATTAAAGTTATTATTTCATATTTAAGACTCCCCCTCCCATATAATAATGGCAGTTGAGACATACTTGGAAGAGTTAATAATTTGAAGACTATCAGATTAAATCCGGACACCCCCAGGATCTGTGTGCAAATTAAATTAGAGCTACATCCAATCAGGAAACAGGGTGGGATTGGAAGGCATGTTTGTGCTGTATGGACCAGTTAAACAGAGAGCGACTGTTGATGTTCCAGACTGTAACTGACCGGTGGGGACTGCCAGGGTGGGTTCAGTCCTGGTGCCGTGAGTGTAGAAGGATGGGAACTTGGAAAGGCGGCAGAGTAGAATTTGAAGACTAAAGGTTCCTGCTTCAAAGGCAGATAGTGCTGAAGAACAACTCCTTAGAATAGGTGGGATTTAAGGGAAGTTAGGCAGTTGGAAATACACTTATTTAAAAGGCACCAGGAACATTTATTAATTCCTTATATTCATTCAGCAACTTTTTTGTGCCTATAATGTGCTAGAGTGTGAGACGGAGGCCCTGCCCTCATGGAGCATACATGTCAATGGGGGAACGAGGCAGACAGATGGACACATAGCCAGATGTGATGTCATATTATATAATATGATGCAACATAATATCATACAGCTGTGGGAGCTACAGAGAATTATAAAACAGGTAAAGAAATAGCATGGTTAAGGTACTACTGTATTAATCCTTTCTAGGGCTTTACTAGTTCTACTCAATATGAGAAGAAAACATTGGGGGGGGGTGGCCAGCTTTTGCTTCCTAATTAAGCCTTTTATTTTGAGATGATTATAGATTCACATGCAGCTGTAAGGAATAATACAGAGAGAGCCCATGTACCTATTACTCAGTTTCTCCCTGTGGTGACATATCTTGCAACACTATAATGCAGTTATCACAGCCAGCATGTTGACATTGATATTGTCAAGATACAGAACGTTTCTATCATTTACAGGGATTCTTCATGTTGCTCTTTTATAACTACACCCACCTTTCCATCTCCCCCACTGCCTCCTTGACTCCTGGCAGCCACTAATCTGTTCCCCAGTTGTATAATTTCAGGAATATTATATATATGGAATCATAGTATATACAACCTTTTGGATCAGCTCTCAGCATAATTCTCTGATAAATGAGAGCTGATAAATGGTGGTGTTCATGAGGCTGGAATTGCCCAAGGTCCCTTTCCCAGAATCCGGGTGCAGTGCTTGTGGTCAGAAAATGGAATTCATCAGGAAGTAGAATTCCAGTCCAGAAAACAAGGCTATGAGTGTCCTCATGGCTAGAGCATTTTTAATCTTGGGGGAGGGGACATTAGGCCACCCCATCGGGATAACTAAAGGCTCAGCTTCTAATCAGCATGTGCAGATTGGGAACAGATGACCAGAAACCCCTTCTTCTGGTTTGTACTGTCAACTGCCCATGGCCCCTTGCAAGATGCAGAACCTCTCCAGAGGTCCGGAATCCTCACTGGGAAAGGAGGTGCTGCCTGTTTGCTCCTCCCCAAAGCTCCTTCCTGCTCCCATGTCCAGTCACTCCTGTGACCCTGCCAGACTTTTGAGAAGGCTGGCTTGCAGGGTGGCTACTTGGGATGCCTATTCCTCCTCTGCTGAGAGCCAGGGCCTAGTGACTACACCCAAGAAAGGAACGGGTCGTAAAGAATAGCTCGCTCCACTTAGAGCCAGAGACACAGCCCTGAGTGCCACCTCCACTGCTCCTTCGCTGTGTGACCTCAGGCCAAAAGACATCTTAGTGGCTTGACGCACATTTATTATCTTACAGTTCTGGAGGTCAGAAGTCCAACATGGGTCTTCTAGGGCCAAAATCAAGGGGTGGGCAAACCTGCGTCCCTTCTGGAGGTCCTAGGGGAGAATCTGCTTTCTTGCTTCTTCGAAGTTCCAGGAGCCACCTGCATTTCGTGGCTGGTGGCCCCTTTCTCCCTCTTCAAAGCCAGCAACAGCAGGTCGGGTTCTTCTCACATGAAATCACTCTAACCTCCCTCTCTTATGTGCAAGGACCTGTGCAATTACACTGGGCCCACCCAGATAATTTGGGACAGTCGCCCCATCTTAATTCCAGCTGCAACCCTAATTCCCCCATGCTGTGTAACCTAACAAGTTCTGGAGCTTAGGGTGTGAACATCTTTTGGGGGAGACATTATTCTGCCTGCCACAATCTTTAAGACACCTTCCAGCTGAAACATTTCACAGTCCTCAATTGTGGTCCTCTGTCAAACCTCCAGGGTCACAGTGGCTGGCTGACGGCTTCTAGGAGCTGCTGGTGCCAACTGTGGTCGGCATAAGCCCCTCACATGGGCACACTCCCATTCTTGAATTTGCAGATAGCTTATCTTCTGGGCTTTCTTATAATTTCAAAGCAACAAGGCACAGGGATAGAGGTCACAGAGACTCAGTGAGGGAACTGATAGCACAAGGCTCTAATCGTCCCTAGTTTCAAAGGTCCCTCTCCATGGTGATGTTTTCCAAACAGCAGGTATTTATCTCCATTCTCTTCTTTTCTTCCTGCTGGTTTACTTTGGCAAATAGTTACAATCACCTACTGTGGGTGCTGGGACCGAATTAGAAATGGCCCCTGCTCTCAGGGAGTGGCCGTCAGAGAGAGGGCACAGATGGCCGTAGTTAAAGGCATAAAGTTACATGTGTCTTCTGGGAGCAAAGTGCCATGAAAGGTTAGAGGAAGGCGACTTTTTATTTTGCTGGGAGAACAGGGGGAGCGGTGTGGAGGGGGTGAAATTTGAGCCAGCACTTACAGAGTGAGTAGGAGTTCAACAGCGGGCCGGGGACTGGGACGGTGGGGGCAGGGCCACTGGCCACCAGGGGCTAGGTGGGCCAAGACAGGGACACATAGGCACAGGGGCGTGGAGGGCTTGACTGGGGAGAGAATCCCGCTTTCCTCACCAGCTCACACTTGCCCAACCTTTGAAAAATGAGTATCTTCTCCCTCGAGCCATAATGCCTCTCCAGGCGTTTTTCTTTTGCCTTTACCCGAAGTGAGCTTTGGCCATTCCCTCATGCATTTGTTTACTTGAGTTCAGTTGTCAAACATGATTGCCTGTGAATTGTGTCCCCCTATTCCCCCCCAAATATGTTGAAGTCCTAACCCACCTGTGGGTACCTGTGAATAAGGGACCTGTGCAGGTGACCTTATTTGGAAATAGGGTCTTTGCAGATGTAATGAAATTAAGATGAGGTCATTAGGGTGGACCCCAGTCCAAATGACTGGAGTTCTTATAGGAAGAGGGAAATTTGGCCAGAGGTACGCACAGAAAGAATAGCACGTGACAAACACAGAGATTAGAGTGATGCAGCTACAAGCCAAGGAATGCCAAAGAGTGATGCCAACAGCCAGAGAAGGCAAAGGGTGATTCCGTGGTAGGGTTCAGCGTGAGTGTGGCCCTGGCAACACCCTGCTTTTGGACTTCCAGCCTCCCGAGCTATGAGTCCATAAAGTTCTCTTGTTTTTAAGCCACCCAGTTTGTGGTACTTTGTTACGGCAGCCCCGGGAACTACAACACCTAGGACGTAGCCTGTATTAGGGGAAGTTGACTTGGATTCTCCTTGGTCTGTCAGGGAAGTTCAGAGGTGCCTGTTGAAGTCACATCAGTGTTATTATTAGGTGATCCTTGGGGGAAATCTGATTATCACAGGGACAGCTCGGTTTTCTGACCTGGAGGTTGAGGTCCCTGGGATCTGCCTGAGGGACGGAGTCAGACGAGGGAGGGTGGGATGAGTAGACGCAGGCCTCTTTCTGACTCTCCGGTCCAGCCGGCTGTGACATGATTCCCGTCAGAAAATGGGGAGCTGGACTGCAGTCACCAGGCTCGAGGCCAAGGGACTCGAGTTCATTCATGCCAACTCCTCCTCTTGACGGATGATAAACGGTCCCAGGAAGCATGATGGAACTGGTCCAAGGTCACTCTGCTGGTTAGCAGAGTCAGGGCTCGAACTCAGATCTTGAATCTCAACATCCAGAACTCCAGGATTTCTAGGGACTCCAAATTCTGTGGTTCTGACTTCTGAACGTTTTCCTGGGCACAGGATCTTAACTTAAATCATTATATTGTGTCTGGGGGTTCGGGGGTGAAGGAAGAGATTTTAAAACAGAAAAAGTGAAAAAAGAGAGGAACTTACTGACCTTCAGGAAGGGGATTTGAAAGAATGAGTAAGTCTACATGACTTAAAAAATCCCATAGATATTTAGTTTTACTATGTCATTGAAAAAAGAAATTTTCCCCCAGTGGATGGGAAATTCTAGCTCCTAGCCCCATTCATTGATTGACTCATCACGGCTAGGTATTTTAGAGTATAGGATTCATACAATCAGCGGCCGTTATAAGTGACCTCAGACACCACCAAGTATCACTTTTTGCCCTGTTCTGACTTTCTTGTCCTTCTTCTGCAGAGCGAAGTAGAACAGCTAATGTTGTTTCAATCAGATTTCAGCTTTCCAGGCTTGCTTTCAATCACACGTGTGGAATGCCGGGTAGGTTCGCCGTGGTAGTGGCATTGCATCCGCAGCATCTTGGTAGCTTTAAATCAATATCTCTCCCAAAGGTTCGGAAGAAATGTCATCTACAAGGCACCCTGCTCGCACAAGCGTCCTTTGTGTTGGGTGCCCCCAAACGTAATTTCTATCAGTGAGACACATAGGGGACGTGAAGAGGGATCTTTGTGCTTAGTAGCACACACCGAGAGGGAGGGGTGGGCGGGCAGGGGGTGGGGGAGTCGGTGTTGTTATTTTTCATCGTTACTATTATGGTTTCTTGGGATCCTCCAACAACAACAAAAATATGCTTGTGTGGCTTTCAAGTATCTCTCAGTGCAAACGTTTCCTGTCACAAGTGATCAGCGCCCTGCCATTTTGCAATGGCAGAAGAACCTTTAGTAGCTGTCGTGGCTGGTGAGCTGTCGCTTTAACAAACCCTCACCCTGAAATAGGGGATTGCTCCATCCAGTGCTTTGGAAAAGCAAGGTTAGAAGAACTGGGGACCTTTAGTCGATGACGAGCAAGTGGGATTAGTTAAACCAATACTGAAAAATGGTTTGCACAACTCTTGGCGACTCATGTTACTTCTGGAAAGATGTGCTCTTTCAGCCCGTGTTGGCACAGATACAGTTAAAAGTTGGATCAGGACCTTTGTTATATAATCCTTCCCGGTTACATAATTAAGGGTCCTGTTTTTTCTTGCCCTGGTTTACATCGATTGAAATGGGGATAGAAGATCGCAACAGTTCGCAGTCACAGTAATAGCTGAGGCAAGAATCTCATTGATTAAAGCACTTGGGGTCTGTTGGGCATCAGTAATCCTATATGCAGGGTGGACTGCGTGTATGTGCACAGTTTGTGTTTGAAGGCCCAGACACATGCATCATCCTACAGATGAGCAGTTTTCAAGAACTGACCTGCAGATTCTAGCTAATAGGAACCTTCTGGTTTCTGCCCATGTCACTAATGGGTCAGAAACCTGGAGTGGACCTAGATGTGGAAAAGCACAGTGAAGTAGTGAGTGTTATGGCTGCCATGAGGCAGCTCTGATAACTTTTTCCAGTCTTGGCCCAGATAGAAAACATTACACCCTAAGGGCAGATAGCATTCTTGGGACTTAGTTCCACACTTACCTGCCATGCTGGGCTCACCTGTCTCTGAAATGGCGGCTGCTGGCGCCTGCTCCTCCCATTTGGGGAATTCCCCTGCCAGTTCTTGCAGATGTCAACTCAGTGGCCTTAATTTGCTGCCGCACTATGCCCCCCAGCCCGTTGATTTGAGCAAACATAGACATCAGTCACCACTTTGTGCCCCCTCTCTCCCGCTTCTGTCTGCCTGGTCTTGGAAGGACCGAGGCATAGGCACCTCTGCCCGTGCCCCAGCCTAGAGGCGCCACAGGTGCAGGTCCAGTCCAGAGTCCAGTGTCGCATGGAGTGGCCATGCCACCGCTGCTGCCCCTCCTGTCTCCCTCCCTGGTACCACCAGCCAGAGCAGATCCCATCTGCCACTTCCCACCATCTGGGGCCCACGGCATTCTTCTTCAGCCTCAGTTGCCCTCCCTTGGGTCCCCTCCCCTGTCAGCCCCCACCATCCCCCTTCTCTCTCTGGGCCTGGCTTGCTCTTGGCTCCCAGAATTCCGTGCAGCCACCAGGCCATGCTGACGTCTCTTTTGGCAAAACGGGAATCACTGGTTGCAAATATTTCTTACAAAGCAAGTTTTCTAACATTCTATAGGGTTGTGAGTAATTTTGATTTTTTTCTGTCTACTCTTCTTGTTTTTACTCAGGTTTTCTATGGCAAACGTACTGATTTTTTTTCTCATTGGAAAGAAAAAAAATATTTTAAAAGAGCAGTTTGGGACAAAGAAAATAAAAACAAGTCTTTTTTTTTTTTTGTATTCAAGAGAACAACAACAAAATCACCCCAGGTAAATCAATGCAAAAAAATTAGGCAGGCCCGCTCCTGCTCATCAAGCAATAAATGGCCCATCACAGGCCGGGTGGGTGGGGCGTCCTTGGCAGGCAGCAACAGTGACAGCCACAGGTCCTGATGCTTTTGCAGAGCTGCTGGGCACAGGCCCCCCAGTAGGCACCAGGAGGATTCATTACAGGGTCGTCGTGATGCTCAAATGAGAAAATAGATGTGAAAGGACTTTATAAATGGAAGCTATTATTTTCAACAAAAAGTAGAAAACTTTCATCTACATTAAGAGACAAGGCAGAACACTGTAAGGATGGCTATGCAGTTTCACCAGAAGACAGACTCAGCCTGTACTCGCTACGAGCTTAAGTGCATCTGTTTGTTTAATAAATAGCGTCTGGGGCCAACCGTGTGCCTGATGCAGTTCTTCATGTCTGGGAGTCATCAGTGAAGGAAACAGTGTGTCTGTCAATAATGCTATCTGCAGGATGAGCAATGTATTTCTGCCTTTGGAAAAACTTGTGAGGGAGACAGGTAAGAAACAACAAATATAATAAATAAAAAATAAGTGATCAAAATACTAACAGCAGTAGCTAGGACTTAAATAGTGCCTACTTAGTGCCAGGTATGGTTCTAAGCCCTTTGTGTGTATTTAATCCCATACACCCTAGAAGGTGGACAATATCAGTACTCCACAAGGGAGAAATGGCCCCTACAGAGGTGAAGTGACTTGCCCGAGTCCACACAGCCAGCGAGTGCTAGAGCTGGAATTCCATCTCAGACGGCCTGGCTCTCATTGTGGCGGATGGCACGTAGAGTATCGTAGAGGTGGCCAGCCTTCGGGGAATAAACAGTGGGGTAAGAGAGATTGTCCATTCAGAACACATGTTCTGAGTGCTCTGTGCCTGGCATTTCCTTAGCTCCCTGGGATGCAGAAATAAAAGGGCCATTATCCCTCCGTGGAGGGGGTTATGGTCTTCTTGGGGACACAGACAGAGGGATACGCACACATATTAGCAAGCCACATGACAACATGGTGGCTAGAACTTCCTCCTTCGTTTCCTATAGAGATACCATATTGGAAAATCAATGGTTTCTATGACACTTTAGTTTCGGACTAGTGAATTCATGGTGTTGAGTGTCTTCCTTTTTCTGAAAGTCATTGATCAGTGTTGCTGTACCCTTTCCCACTGCAGAGCTTCAAGGGCAAGAGGCCAATGGAGCCATTTGCTAATTGGCGGGACTCTGGGCCACGAGCTCAGGGACTTTGGCCATCCTGAGCTGGTCTTCTCTCTGTCTGTGCCTGTAGGGCTGGTTCGGTTCCTGTTGACATCCTTCTGTGTTTGGTTGGAGCCTGCTCTTTAGCCCCTTTTCCCTCTTTTGAGTATCACCCTACCTCCTTTCATCCCTCATTGGCTTCGGTGAGTGTCACACGGAGGGACAGCCCTTTGCATCCTGCCACCTGTACCCAGCCCTGCACATGGTCCTCCACCCCAAGACTGGCAGGGCATTAGCCAGGGAAAACGCATGCCTGCACAAGAAAAGCTACTGAAAGTTTATTTCCTGGAGTGAGGGGTCAGTAGCATTTAGTTCCTGCCCAAACAGTGGCACAGTTATTCCCACTGCCCATCTAACCTCTGCAACTAAGGTGTCCTTGAAATGTGTACTTGGGTGAGGACAGCCGCTGATGACCTTGTGGCCAACTTTGGTTTTTGCTCCCCTTGTGTGATCCCACAGCCACTGGGCTAGGAGGGTGTTCTGGCTGATGAGCTCGTTTAATCCCATAGTCAGAACTTAATTAAGCTTATTAAGCTTATCAGAGCTTAATAAATAATTTGTCCAATAGAGGTTTTTTTTGTTTGTTTTAGGGTTACGTTTGCTTCTCTGTTCTTTTGTCCGACAAAATCCTTGACTAAGTCTGAATTGTCTTTAGCATCGCCCAGCATTCAGTTGATGAGCATTGTCTGTGGGCACACTGTCACCTGTTTTAGTCCCCACAACTACTAGTCCTCTCTTCATTTAGGCACAAGTGCTGGGGAGTGTCTGTCCTCCCTGTCATCCACCATCTGTTCCCTTCCCCTCTTTGGGACGATGGAACGAATCCCCTTCCTTTGGGCTGTGGTATGGTTTTGGTTGCTTATGACAAAGCTGGTGAGGTTCTTTCCTGACTGTGTTTTCATCCAGTCCTCAGAACAACCCATTTTATGGTTAAGAAAACTGAAGCTCAGAGAAATATGGTAACTTCCTCCTAAGGACACAGCTAGGAAGTAAGAGAACAAGGACTGAAAACCTAGAGTTTTTATTTGTTTGTCATCTTTCTAATGTATCACCCCAAAAGAATGTGTTAGTTGGGAAATAAATTTCTTCCAGGTGTTATATTAGTTCTGAACATGTTCTCTTTTGTGGAGTAATGAACTGAGCCCATCTTCCTAATCATGTCCTTTCTAAAACACTTCTAGCATTCTGCAGACCGTGCCTTTTTTGTCCCTATAATTAATCTAGAAGAGACAGGATTGAAGATATTGAAGATATTTTCCTAATAAAGTAAGAAATTGCCTTCTCTTAAAATCAGTGCTTTTTATTGTTCTAAACAAGTTGAAGATGATACAATATTAAAATGTGGCTCTTATCTTACAGATTAAGAATGAGACAGAAATTATATAAATTTACATTTTAAAACTGTTGAAACAGTCTAGCAGGCCATCCTTACGTACTGTGACGTTTTAGTTTCCCAGACATTACCAAGTTTTGCAGTAGGTTTTATTGACTAGACAAAAAGAAAAGTTCATCACCCAGGGTCCAAAAACATCTTGGGGGTTTATTGATGAGTTTTAGGGGGTCTAATAAATCCATAAAAGTATATTTCAAACATGTTGTCTTCCTGAGCTTTGCTATTGAGAAATTTCCCTTTTTCATCAGATTGCCGAAGGACATCATCATTGTGTTAGTTTTCTTTGTTGCATAACAACTACTGCAAACAGCACTTAGAACAATACACTTTAATCATCTAAGTTTCTATAGGTTAAGTATCTGGGCACAGCTTAGCCGGGTCCTCTGCTTAGCATCTCACCAAGCTGCAAACAAGTGTCAGCAGGCTGCGTTCCTTTCTGGAGCTTGGGTCCTCATTTAAGCTCATACGGTTGTTGGCAGAATTCAGTTCTTTGCGGTTGTTGGGACCAAGGACCCTGTTTTCTTGGAAGCTGTCATCTGGGGGCTGTTCTCAGCTGCTAGAGCACCTGCCCTCCCCGGCCCTCTGATTCTATCGAGGCTATGGGAGAAGCTCTTATTTCATCCCGCCTTGTGTGATGTACGGTAGTCCTGGAAGAGACTGTCCATCATCTGTGCCATATTTTATTACTAGAAGACAGGCACAGGTTCCATCTGCACTCAAGGAGAGGGAGATCATACAAGGTCATGACTCACTGGGGGTCACCTTAATATTTGGCTGCCACAGTCACCCCCTAAAAGCTCGGAGGCACCACTACTCTGGAACCTTTGGCAACAACGTGATTGACATTCTTTTTTTTTTTTTTTTTGAGACAGAGTCTCACTTTATTGCCCAGGCTAGAGTGAGTGCCATGGCGTCAGCCTAGCTCACAGCAACCTCAAACTCCTGGGCTCAAGCAATCCTGCTGCCTCAGCCTCCCAAGTAGCTGGGACTACAGGCATGCGCCACCATGCCCGGCTAATTTTTTCTATATATATTAGTTGGCCAGTTAATTTCTTTCTATTTTTATAGTAGAGATGGGGTCTCACTCTTGCTCAGGCTGGTCTCGAACTCCTGAGCTCAAACGATCTGCCCACCTCGGCCTCCCAGAGAGCTAGGATTACAGGC
>VSMD01115801.1:0-14508 GCA_008750895.1 Mirza zaza | reverse complement strand
ATCTTAGACCACCCCTTGAATGCAGGTTAAAGCACATTTCTTAGAGTGCATTCTTCAGAATATTTGTTTTTGGAGATATTTGAGGAAAAAATTTGTGTGGCCAAATACACCTAAGAAATGAATCAAACTATGGCCCTCCGATAATTCATAATGTATCTTAACATATAAAAGGCTCTGAGAAGTGTTTCAATAAAGAAACTTTTCATAAATTATTTGACCACCAAATTCTTTCCCTCTGCAAATATTTTTTTTTAACATTTCAAGGATCTAGGGAAACTTTGCTATTGTGTCCAGGGAAACGTATATCTACTTGAAGCTTGCAAACTGCCATTAGTTTCCCATAGTCCAGCATAGGGACATTGCACCACACAGATACTTTTCATTAATTTTGGTAATTAAACTAAGACACTTTATCAGGCAAAGCTACCTAGCCATTCCACTTGCACCTACCAGGACCTCTACCCTCCATTCCAGACCCACCTGCATCTCCACACCTGAGAAAAATATGACTTTGCTATCTGCAAGAAATGTGGATAAAATTGACAATGTTAAATGTTTAAAAAAGCCCTACAACATCAATACGGTTTCAGGGCCAAACACCACAAGCAAGCTTGTAATGGTGATGACGAATTCCCAATGACTATATGAGGGCTCTGGCTACTGATATATCTTGCCTTTACAATAGCCACATCAAACAGAAAACCTGAGTAAGTGGAGAAAGCTTGTCATCTTCCACTGAGCTTTGTCCTATAATCCACTGAATATATTCTGGAGCTGTGCCGTTTTCTCTACCTCTAACACTTAAGGTTGAATCTTTCAGACTAATATGATCTAAGAATTACGTGTTTGTTGGCTGTATTTTAAAATAGCATTTGTTATGTAAGAGGTGAATTATTTTTTGACATATTCGACACATTAATTTTACCTTCCTACATTTGTACCCACAGTTCACTATTGCCATTAAGTTAATTTGAAATTCACATTTACTTACAGAAAGAATTTTATTTAAAAAACCAGAGGCAACTAACCAAGTCCATGGTAGGTCAAACTTACATATTTCCATTTGCCAAACATGAGATTCTGAGGTACATCGAGTCTGCAAGGCATAATAATGGTATCTCCATATGCTGAATTTACTGTGTACAATCCGAGGCCTTTAGATAAAAGGAAAAAGAAGAGAGAGAGAGAGAGAGAGAATTTTAAGTGTTTTCTTAAAGTGACAAAGTAAATAACTTAAATTCAAGATGCATGTCTTAATAAAGGCTATCCATTCTAGTTTCATTTTAAATGATGCGCAAAAGATATGAGACTAGAACATATTTTCTATTTAAATATTAACAGATCTTATATAGCTACTAAGTCTTTAAATAGCACACAACTCAAATTTATAGACCCCCTATTTTACCAGGGAATAGACAGGTAGTGTATTCCAAAAGAGCATAGTGAAATCTGAAGGCTGATTACCTTTTTCACTAATTTCATAGAAATGTGGAACTATACAAAGATTAATATGTTTAAAATTCTCAAGGCTAGCTCTAAATATATTTATATTTTTCATTTGAAAATATTATCAAATTTATCTTCTGGAAAATTTTAAAAACTGAGAACTAATATACATTAGACCATAATTGAATTTTATTTACAAGGGGAAGAGGAACATCAAAGTGGTTTATTTTATAGTAGTATAAGTTAAAATACTAATTTTAATTTTGCACAAAATTTCAACAGGGTAAGAATTTACAGTATGAACATTCTTCATAAAGTCTTGTTTACAATGTGATTACCTGCATTTTGGAGAGAAAATATAATTTAAACCACAATTTGTTAGTAGAGTACAGAAAACTTTTTGGTCTTTATTTCTTAATTGAAAAAATATAATAATAAATAATTAAAAATAATAAATTAATAATTAAAATGTGGAAAAAATCATTTTTTGCATATGAATATAAAATGTCATTCAAATCTGTGTGTATTCATGAGAGTTTAAAAAACCCCAGGCATTTAAGTTGGCATTATTACTCAGAAAATATCTCAGATTTTTAAACCTTATTTTGTTTGCAATAATCCTTGAACTTTAGAACTTTTACAATTAAATATCTACTAAGATATGTCATGATTGGATACAGAGTGGGTAGGGGCTGTTTTAAACAGTAAAGAAAAAAAAACATGATATTTTGTCCACCAGGTGGTGCTAAAATGCAAAACTAAGGCAATCTGCAACACATAAATAAAACCATTTTATGACTTGCTGAAGAAACAGGACTGGGTTGATGTCATTTTTCATTGTTATCCATCAATCACAGTGTATACAAAATTTCATATAGGGATAAAAATCATTAATTTTGGTAAAAAAAAAGTAATAAAATTCCCATTTTAAAATGCTATCAATTGAGGAAACGACTCCTTTAAATTTTGCCCCGATGAACAAAAACATGACAGAGAATACAAATTTCCATATAAATATGCAGCCTAATAACTAATTTTCAGTATTTTAAGATTGTTAAGATACAGAATACAATATATAAGAAATGAGAATGTGTTTTCACTTGCTCTTTGGGACATGAGGATTACTTAAAATTGCTTATCAGATGTTCAGTACCATAACAAAAAATTACCTCAATAATCTTTAAATTTTCTTGTGTTCTCCATTCTGCAACTATAATCCCTTTTAACTTCAAGCCATCGAAAAGCATAATACTCTAAATGAACAAATTTTTCCTCTTCAGCCTTGTTAAAATAAATATAATGGGGATCTAGACATGTGATTGCAGACAGGCAAACTAATAACGTTTAGGAAATTGCTCTATTGCACATTATAGTGCTTGTTTTCTGTGATATTTGGCTTCCATATATGGAATTTCTACCATGTATTTTGAAACTCATTCATACACTACACAGGTGCAGCTCTGCCTAGCCAAGGAAATCACTTTGTGATTTCATATTTTGTTTTTTCATCTTTTATAGCGAGGAACTTGAATATGTAATAATTTTGAGATGATCCATCTCTATACCTTAAATTACGGCAGGACATACACCTCCAATCATCTCCTATCATTTTAAAATAAACCTTCCTTTGACAACTGACAATTCTTCCATGGTTGGCCAAGGGGTAAAAAACGTTTACAGAGATTAGGCACCAATGAGGTGAATCTTTTGCCAGGTAAAGGGAAATAAAAAAATTCCTTTTCCAAAAAATGTAATGCTTTGCCCTTTCTCACAAATCCGTTTTTCTTTTCTCTTCACTATAGAACTTTAATGTGCTATATATACATCAAATTTTATAACAGGTTTTAAAGCTGTATGAATTTCAAGTACATAGTGTATTAGCATGATGAAAGCATAATTACAACAGGAAGGGGAACATATATATTTTTATCTTTGTATCTCCAGGAACAATGCTTAGCATTTAATGGGCATCTAATAAAATGATTTCTCATTTAAATACTATGGGGTCTTTTGTATTTTGGTTATCAAATTATAAAACATATTTGACAATCAGAGATGAGTTGACAACACTGGAACTTTGAGAAGTCTCAATTTTACCATACACTCTAAACGCTGTCAGATATTATCCTGGGTGTGCAGAAAACTTAGATTTTGTTTTTGGACCATAGTCTCTGTCTTGAGGAGAAACAAATAAAAGGCAAACACAGGAGTTCACTGATGGAACTAGAAAAGAGATCATTTTCCCCTCCCCTTACCTTTAAGAGAAATTAAGGATTACTTTTGCTCCCTGATTTGCAAATGATACTATGAAATGCCCCCTTCCCTTACTTGTGATGATAATAAAGCAAAAGTTGTTTTTTAGAGTATTTTTAAATTCATGGACTGTGTCTTTTAATGACAGCTCCAAATCCAAAATCAGTCAGGATGGAACTCTTAAGAGTAGAACAAATACAAGGGAAAAAAGATACCTGACAAGAATGAGGGCAGTAGGTAAAAAGCCAACAGTTAGGTACACTGTTCCACCAGCCTAGGGCAGAATGGATGATAGTAAGTTGGATGGCATTAGAAGACATAATTGTACTTATTTTAGAATCAATTTTCAAGTTTGCCCTAATTATCAATTTCCCTTTTCTAGTAAGTGTATACTGACTACCAAGTTCATCTGATAGAAGGACTGGCATCTTGCATCTGTGGAACAGCTAACATTTCTAATACCCTAGGGATAAAGTGGCTACAAAGATTACCATGATTTGGTAACGAATTACATCTAATTTCTAAATATATCTTAATCTTTGAGATGAAAAGCCAAAGAGACCCAAAGTACCTGTCAACCCAAATGATTCTGTTTAAACTTTTCATAGGAGAAAAAGCTTTTTTATCTTTGAATTGGCAAGTCTGAAAATTGAGTTCAGCTTATTGGAATTCCCCTGCAATTTTCTCGCTGTAATATTAGTTGGTTAAATTGTTCATGGTTTTGTAGCTTACAGATTATTGTGCTATTGCAAATATAGAATGCCTATAATGTCCTTTCTCAAAGTGGCTAAATGTAGAATGTAAACCAAATGTGTGCGTGAATTTGTGTGTGGTTATGTGTGTATGTTATGTCTCTGTGTATAAGCACAGGTTGTAAGACACTTTCAATTGGGCTAGAACCTTCTGTATTAAATGTGTTCTATAAATTTAAGACATTTTTATGACTTATTATTACTGCTGCTATCACAATGTCCTGACATAAAATGAGGTATAAAATGTGTCATACATGAGAAGCAATATGTGATTATTTAAGCATTTTAAAATAAAGGGTTATTAAACAAAGGTGAAAAGCAATGGAATTAGAAAGGCTACATAGATGAAGTAAATGGAAATACAGTGGGGTAAACACAGGGGCAAGAACAATCTCTAGACAGAGTAATTCTGACATACAGACTCGGACCACCATAAAATACAAGCTAGTCATACTCAGGCATTTTGTATAGCAAATGATTTCAAAGAGGCTCTGAAAACAGACTCAGGTACAATTTTGATGTTAGGTAAATAGTTTTTATTTCTGATTTTAAAAAGGTGATTTTGGGGCCGGGCGTGGTGGCTCACGCCTGTAATCCTAGCACTCTGGGAGGCCGAGGCGGGCGGATCGCTCAAGGTCAGGAGTTCAAAACCAGCCTGAGCAAGACCCCACCTCTACCAAAAATACAAAGGAATTAATTGACCAACTAAAATACATATATACAAAAAATTAGCCGGGCATGGTGGTGCATGCCTGTAGTCCTACCTACTCGGGAGGCTGAGACAGAAGGATCGCTTGAGCCCAGGAGTTTGAGGTTGCTGTGAGCTAAGCTGACGCCAAGGCACTCTAGCCCAGGCAACAAAAGTGAGACTATGTCTCCAAAAAAAAAAAAAAAAGGTGATTTTGGCCATATTGTTGATGAATTCTTTTTCTATATGAACTATTAATAATTTTCAAGTTCAGAGGAATCATTCTCTTTGCATTGCTGACATATGGACATTTGAATTGGAGTAGGTTAAAGTTCAGACTCTGCTACCACATTTCAAGCAGAAGAAGAGCAAATAGTATAGAACATAGAATGAGAATTAGAGTCTACTTTTACGTGCCGTAATTTAGCATGATTAACTGTTATTTATTGCACTAATACTTTGATAGTATTATCATCTGTAAAAAACCTTTTTGAGCTCTGTAGTTCTACTAGGTGCTACAAAAGGTTTAATTCCAATTACAAAGGACTCAGAGCTTATGATATTACAGTTTCACAAAGTTTGGAGAGTTTTATTTGAATAAATGAATTCTTGGGGAGGAGGTAGGTATAAATGAGAAATTTAAAATTATTTTCAAATTTATTTGACTGAATTTGAAAGATAAACATATTAATACTTCTATTTGCCTCATTAATGTAAAACTCTAACTGAAACACATAATATCAGTTCACAGCAGTGTTTCTCAACCTGGTCACTATGGACACATTGGGCGAATAAATCTTTATTGTAAGAGTGCTGTTCTGTGTATTATAGGATGTATAGCAGCATCCCTGTCTCTACCTATTAGATGAAAGCACCATTCTTCCCCCTGTTCTGACAACCAAAACGTCTCCAGACATGACACACGTCCCTTGGGAGGTAAAATTGCATCACCCCAACCCTGTCCAGTTGAGAATCAAATGGTTTAAACCTTCAACTTTTGGCTTCTTTTAGTCAATAAAACTGTGATTTCCAATAAAGGGATTTTAAGCAAAATTGAATCATAGTGTAAGACTAATCACTGAATACAAGCAGAGGGATAGAGGAAAAAATGGTACCTAATACCCGGTTATTATCAAATTTATTTCCCTTACAGAAACATCGTATATTAAACCACAATAGGGGGATTGATTCTTGACTTTAGGAATTGGATTCCCAATCTCTTTACAAAAATGACAAAGGCATTTTGTTTTAGCAAATGTACTTTATGTACCACAATCAAGGACAAATTATGCATTTTATGTCAGTATGTATACTAAAATTTCTAAGCTCTCATATTACATAAACCTTATTTAATATGATAAAATATCATAGTTCTACTGAGAAAGTGAAATATGTGTCTTTAAAGTGCCTTGGAAGCCTGACATTTTATGATTCAATCACACAGAATTATCTTATCTCACAATGCCTCCCATACTTTATTCCATAAACAAGAGTTTAAGATTTTCATCAAGGTCCTGAGATATATAAAGTCAGCTCTTTGCCTGTGTGTGTGAAATAGAAGGGGTATGATTGCTAAACAATTTGGAATGGATGGTAGACAGCAGAAGACATCTGATGAAAGCTAATGTCATTTTGGAAAACAAAGAGAAGAGTTTGTTTCTTTCCCTCTTTTCTTCATTAATTTTCCTTCAACAAACTTGGGCACTTGGTGGCCAGGTTGGGTCTTTGGTGCATCTGAAGCAGTTTGTTTAAAATTCACTTTCTGCATTAACTTTCACAAATGTTATATATTATAATGTAGGTATAATTGAGTAATGCCTACAAATAAGAAAAATAGTAATTCTTTCTCTTTCCTTTACCACTTCCTACAATTTCATAAGTGCATTACATTAGGCATTCTAGATAAATGGTTGGGCCACTGGAATAATCTTTTTTATGGAAAATATCCACCTCACTAAATTATAAACTACTGCTAGTAGCCAGGAATATGTCTTACGATATGTACTCTATTTAACTTCAAAATTTGGTATCTCATAATGTTCTAAATATTTATCTTTTCATTAGACTATAGGTCAATGTTATAATCCGTATTATGTTACAGAAAGATCTATACAAGTAATAAAGTTTACAAAATACAGAATCAGTATTTGCATTGCTGTGCTGAAAATTAACTTTTTAATTTACCATTACCTGATAGTTCATTTTACTCCAAGTATGCAATGATCTATGAAGCTGGATAAGTCAGAATTTCTCCCAATTAGTTTATGCTTTACCCCATCTTACCTCATTTAAAAAAAATCAAAATATTATGGGGTACAAACATTTTGGTTACATGAATTGCTTTTGTACAGTTTTAGTCAAAGTTATAAGTGTCCATCATCCAGCTAGTGTGCATTCTTCCCATTAGGTATGAATTTACCCATCCTCTCCTCCCTTCTCCTACCTGCTTGATTTCCCTTGAATTTTAATACTTCCCTTGAATTTTGTACACATGAGTGTCGATCAATAGTTCCAATTTAGTATTGATCAACAGTTCCAATTTAGGTACATGAGGTGTTTGCTTTTCCATTCTTGCAATACTTCTCTTAAAAGGATGGTTTCCAGTTCCATACAGGTTGTTACAAAAGGTATTAGTTCAACATTTTTTATGGCTGGGTAATACTCCATGGTATATATATATACCACATTGTATTGATCCACTCATGTATTAATAGGCATTTGGGCTGTTTCCACATCTTAGCAATTGTGAATCATGCTGCTATAAACATTCGGGTGCAAGTGTCTTTTTTTTTATAAAATGCCTTTTTTTCCTTTGGGTAAATACCCAGGAATGGGGGTGCTGAATCAAAGGGTTGGTCAACTTTAAGGTCTTTGAGGTATGTCCATACTACTTTCCACAAAGGTTGTACTGGTTTGCAGTCCCGCCCGCAATGTATATGTGTTCCTTGCTCTCCCCATCCACTCCAACATCTGTTGTTTTGGGATCTTTGGATAAAAGCCATTCTCACTTGAGTGAGGTGATGACTCATTGTGCTTTTGACTTGCATTTCCCTGATGATTAGAGACTTGAGAAATTTTGTGTATGTTTATTTGCCATTAGTCTAGCTGCTGTTCATGTCTTTTGCACTTTTTGATGGGGTTGTTTCATGTTTTATTGCTGATTCAGTTGATTTCCTTGTAGATTCTGGTTATTAGCCTTTTATCAGATTTGTATAGTTCCTGGGGCCCATTCACTTTGGCTGAATTTCTATATATCCTTTAATGTCTCTCTCAAAAATCGTGTAGTTTTACATTTAATCATGTATTGAGTATTTATTGAACACCTACTACAGGCAAAGTTTTAAGTGTGCTTTGTGGGGGAAATATATAAATACAATATCAAGGCCTTTTCTTTAAAGAACAAAATAGAATTAGTATAAGGTACTTAATGGGTAAACTAACTGTTGTGGTATAGCATAGAAAAGAATCCCAGCAATGAGACTGAGGATATTGGTAAAGGCTACTTGGAGGAAATTTCATTTGACTTGAAGGCTGAATTAAGCTTTCTATAGATGGGAAGATATGGACTACCTCACACGCAGAGTACACGAGAGGCACTGAGTGATGCTTGGTTTTCTCTCTCTTAGGGAAAACTCACTTTTTTATTATAATATTTTCTACAGAGTAGATCTTTGATCTTCATGAGCATCATGTCCTAAGACTGGCAGTTTTCCCACATTTGTACATGCACATAAAATTTCTCTCATAAAATGTTAGATCTCTTTACTTTCATCATCAACAATAGTACCCTTTAGGGGCCACTTAAAAATTATAAGCAAAAATCTTATCTAGAAATGATCAAAAAGCAATAGAATTGATTTAAGTTACGAACCCTTAATTTTATTTTTGAGAGGTGCCTCATGAATTTTAAATCAGAAAATATGCAAATTCTATTGCTCTTATTAGAATTTCTTAACTTGGGATACATCCATGAACTTTAAGGCATTTATGGAGTCCTATAAAATTATATTTAAAAATTGTGGTGTACTGAAAGGTTTGTTTTTTATAGACAGAGGATTCAAAGATTTCATCAGATTGTCAAAGGTGACCTTAAATAAAAAGTAAAAGTTTAAGGTTCAATCTAGGTTGAATAGAACTTACGGAAGCACAATTTGTTGGTATCAGCTTTTAAAATGCTAATAGCATCCTCTAATCCAGCAATATCACCACTGGGAATCTATTCTACAAAAGTTTTTGCATATGTGCACAAATGATTATATACAAATATAAGATGGTGTTATTTTCAATACTGAAAAATTGGAGGAACCTAACTGTTCATTCACACAGATAATACTAAAGTGGAGTGTATAACCACACAATTCTCTTTAAAAAGTCATTGGGAAAAACTGTGAGACAATATACTGTTTTTATTTTTTAAAAGATATATTTTGGCATTTAACAATTGTATCATTCATTCATTCCTTTATTTGCTGACTACTGAGTGTCTACTCTGGGCTATGTGATGTTGTAGAGTGAGCAATGCAATGGTGAAAAAGACAAAAAACTGCTCTTGAAGAGTTGAAATTCTAGAAAGATATATTTATTCATGTATTTAAAAGTTTAATTTCTTTTTTAAAGAGGGAGCAATTATCAGTTTAGTTCCTCCACTATTCTGCAAGCTATTTGAGGGAAAGGCCTACATTTTACTCATTTTGAAATTCTTTGCAGCACCATCAAGGTTGCAGTAGCTCAATGATCATGAGTGATCAACATGAGGGGCAACTAAAGCCCCCCTGGTACTACACTGAGAAAGCTCTAAAAGATCAATTATCACACCTCCTTTCTCTGCATTTAACATTACAGAAAACAATATGCTATTCTTTAAAACTGTAGGGAATACAGCTACAGGTGGGAAGAGATTAGATTTTCTAATCTAAATTCCTGTACATTTAGATTAGAAATTAGTATCTTAAAATTGTCCCCTCAAAAAGCTACTTTTGCTTTAAAAATGTAAAAAAATGTTTTAATGAAATATAATATATGTGCAAAAAAAGCACACAGATCTAGACTTACATTTAGAATGTTACTAAAGCACTGGGTTTTAGAGTTTCTTTGGCAACTATCCTCACATTCTTTTTTCTGAAGAGACTGAGATTCCCACATACTTGCCCCACAATGGGACCCCTGTGTTACCAAGGCAACATTCCTAAGTGATGAGTTTTGACAAGATTATGGGGTCTTTGCCAACATGCCAAGGCACAGGTCTAAGTAGTGACAAATTTAAAAAGAAAGAATTAAAACACCTCATGCTCTATGTGTGTGGGAGGAGGATAAACTGAATCAAGAAATCTAGATTTTTTTATATAAGAAGAATAATAGTATGTATTTTATTTTAGATTTTCATAGTGAAGAAGACTAAATAGGAAAAATGTTTTTAAGCATGTTTTCATTTATACCATATATTTTGCTCATTATAAAATTTAAAAACATTTGGGTAATTAATTTATGTTAATGAAGTTCATAAAATTGACTAATTTCTACTATCATACTTCTCTTAATTATCTTGGACTTGAGGCTGTGTCTTTAAGGTGCTCATATAAGAAAAATCTTCCACTCAATTAGTCAATATAATAAAATAATCAGCAAAGTATGATTTTCCTTCTGCTCCCTTCTCCCCTGATTTAATTTCTCCAATTAGTTCTTACATTGTCTGTATCCAGATCCTGAGCACTTTGTTTGGCAATTAGCTTAACCGAAGAAGTAGCTGAAAGAAACTAATATTTGAACATTCCTCCAGGATAAAGTAATGCAAAGGAAAGATGAATACATTGTGGCTCCATTGTTCTGAACATTTTCTGAGCATGAAAGTCCAGGTTTAACTATTTAAGAGTATCAGTTCTATTTAAATGGAGAAAAATTACACTTTCCTGTGCATTTTGCCACGTAAGTTGTATTGAATTTGTGAATACAATTCAATTATTTTAGCAAGGAGAAGAATGTACTATATTCATGAGAACATTATCAACTGGAAAGCAGGCATAATGCTTCACAAAAGACCTTAATTGAATCATCTGAAGTAATGGGAACTTTTGGAATCTAGACTAGAGTCAATCTTCAGACAGAGTTCTTACTTACTGTGACATTATTAAATTTGTTTTCTGCAAATTGTTTAATGTCATGACAACACAAAGATCTCTTGATTTGAGAAAATCAAAGCTGTCATTGATAATACTCTCAAATTCCAAAACAAGAAATTTCTAATAGTTTTAATATTTCTCATCAAAATGCTTTAGAAAAAATATATCACAAAGATTTTTAGCCAATAAGATCATCATTGTTTACCCAGAAAGCATCTGTTAATAACAGCTTGCACTAATTGTATTGCTTTAGCTTTTAAAGTAATATTCAATGGCATTAGAATTACAGACTCAGAAAAGTTTATGTTATAATTGAGGTAGTGAATTACCAGGGATAACAAGTGAATTATTAGGGCCACTAAATGAGCCTAGAAGTAGATTTCTGCTTCTGTATTGGTTGAAAGATCTTGTCCAGTATGCTAACTTCTGGTATATTCCACATTAAGTATCTAACTTGATATTGAGAAATGTTTATATCAGTTGAAACAGCTTTTTGCTTTTTTCTTCCCATGAATTCCAATTAGTATTGCCTATGTCTCCTGAGGCTATAGATTTGTACAATCAAACATGGTAAGTAATAAAGGTTAAAAAGCTATTTAATAGGTTTTTCCACATATTTGGTGCAGCTTGCTGGCTGATTTCTGAGACTTAGATTTGTGTAAATTCCATGCTTTTAATTGACAGCTCCCTGGAGGGGTTGCAATATAAGTTTAGGTCATAGGAAGAAAATTATGGCTTTCTATGGTATTTTTCCCTTTCTTTAAGAACCGAAGTCAGCTTATTATAAGATCTAGTTTTCTAGCTTTGAGAAAACAGGAGAGAGAGGGACGTTTGTCCAAGATAATTTTTTTTGGGGGGGGCGCGGGGTGTGACAGGGCTTTGCTCTGTCACCCAGGGTAGAATGCAGTGTCATCATTATAGCTCACTGCAACCTCAAACTCCTGGGCTCAAGCAATCCTCCTGTCTCAGCCTCCAGAGTAGCTGGGACTACAGGCATGTGCTACCACTTCTGGCCAATTTTTTTCTATTTTTGGTAGAGACAGAGACTTGCTCTTGCTCAGGGTAGTCTTGAACTCCTGAGCTCAAGCAATCTTTCTACCTTGGCCTCCCAGAATGCTAGGATTACAGGTGTGAACCACTGCACCCAGCCCAAGATAAATTTTTGAAAAAGATTAAAAACACAGGAAAGGTAAAATTTAAAAATAAAACAGTTTCAACACTTGGAAAATCAGCATAATCTATTATATGAAGATGAAATCCTTTTTCTGCCTTAAGAAATCTGGACAGCCACACCATTGTAGATGGCCCACAGTGGGAGCCCAGCACAATAACTCTGAAACACACGAACTTAGAGAGACATACTGACATCTATTAATATTTTAACAATAACTTTTCATGTGTGCCATTTTTTCTGTCAGTCATTATTCTTAATTGATGAGTGGGAGGCAAGGTGGGAAAAAGAATAAGATAATTTAGGAAGGTAATGAGTAGAGATGAGAAATATAGGAAGCCGTATTGAAAAGTAGTTTTATCATTTCTAAGGATATAAAATCTGCACCTGAAGTTGTCTCCAGGTTTGAAACTTTTCCTTACTCCCAAAGATTTTAACTGTTTGAAAACTTCATCTTATAGCTCCAGAGGCCAATTATAATTTTAAAATGTCTCACATTTATGCTATAATTTAGGCAATGGTTTAATGACCCTCTCTCTAGAAGAATTTTTGGAAGATGAGTTATCATGGACGAGGTGGTAAAACAAAAACAAAAACACTGAGGAAAACAAGTTCTTACAGAGTGAGGAAAATGGCTCTTCTGTAGACTCTGATTATGCTTGAGCATGTGGGTAGTGTTATTAAACACGATACATGAACACCTCTCCTGAGAATGTGCCTGCACTCGGTTTTCCATGCTTGTTAACGTTTGCATCATATCGCACCTACCTATGCTTCGCATCTTCACATCCTTAATAAAGCATCAATTGAATAAATACTTCAGCTTCCTTGCTTATTATTTAGGAAAAATAGACATCTTTGTGAGGTGTAGTGGACATGAAAATGCACCTTACAGACCCTCAACTGCTGGGAACATAACTTACCAAGGACCCAACTGCTATATTCTATCACCAGAATTATGCTAAGGTCACACTTTTCACCAGCTGTTTTCAGCTAATAACTGAATGCAACAGGGATACTTAAGTAGGCAAGTTTCTTACAGACAAGGGACTCCTATGAAGGCAGACTGTAGCTCTAGAACACCCTAACAAACCTTTGTTACACTGCATGACAGTCTAGGATGCTTTGATTCAACTTTCTTGCTCCCTCACTCTCACTTGAGATCATATTTAGTTTGCAGTCTGATGATTTTCCCAGCCCTCCATCTCCCTCCTTATTTTTTTCTCATGTATGTGTTTCCCTTAATATAATCTTTGCATGCTAAATCCATTTTGACATCTGCTTCTCAGAGGAGCCTGATTAACACCTGAGGGAAATTAAGCAGAACATAATTGTATTGACCCTCTGACATTAGTAGACTGTCAAATTCCAGGAAATTAGGATTTCAGTATAGATGTAGTTTAAAATACCACCACTTAGATTTGGTAAAAGATTACCTGAATTAAAAATAAAAAACTAGATACACAAAAAAATTCACTCCAAATGAACAAAAGGCTTAAATGTAAGACCTGAAACTATAAAACTCACAGAAGAAAACATAGAGCAATAAGTTGCTCTTTGACATCCATCTTGGCAATGATTTTTTGGATACAACACCAAAAGTACAGGCAACGAAAACAAAACCAAACAAGAAGGACTACATAAAAATAAAAGTTTCTGTACAGCAAAGGAAATCACCAATAAAATGAAAGGCAGCCTATGGATTGGGAGAAAATATTTGCAAACCATATATCTGGTAAGGGTTAATAGTTAATATCTAAAATAAATAAAGAAGTCATACAATTTGATAACAAAAAAGAAAAAAAAGCAGATTAAAAAATGGTCAAAGAGGCCGGGCGCGGTGGCTCAAGCCTGTAATCCTAGCTCTCTGGGAGGCCGAGGTGGGCGGATCATTTGAGCTCAGGAGTTCGAGACCAGCCTGAGCAAGAGAGAGACCCCATCTCTACTATAAATAGAAGGAAATTAATTGGCCAACTAAAATATATATATAAAAAAAAAAAATTAGCCGGGCATGGTGGCGCATGCCTGTAGTCCCAGCTACTTGGGAGGCTGAGGCAGCAGGATTGCTTGAGCCCAGGAGTT
>VSMD01115798.1:0-27322 GCA_008750895.1 Mirza zaza | reverse complement strand
CTGGGGGACAGGAGGAGGCCGGAGGACAGGAGGAGGCTGGAGGACAGGAGGAGGAGCTGGGGGACAAGAGGAGGCTGGGTGACAGGAGGAGGCCAGGGGACAGGAGGAGGCCGGGGAACAGGAGGAGGCCAGAGGACAGGAGGAGGCTGGGGGACAAGAGGAGGCCAGGGGACAGGAGGAGGCCAGGGGACAGGAGGAGGCCAGGGGACAGGAGGAGGAGCTGGGGGACAGGAGGAGGCCGGGGGGACAGGAGGAGGCCGGGGGACAAGAGGAGGCCGGGGGACAGGAGGAGGCCGGGGGACAGGAGGAGGCCGGGGGACAGGAGGAGGCTGGGGGACAGGAGGAGGCCGGGGTATTAGGACCCGGAGCCGGAGGAGGGGCCGGGCAGGAGCTGGAGTCTCCCCGGCCGGCCAGTGTGGGAGGAACTGGAAATGGGAACTTCTGGCTACTAGAATCAACTGTCTGGTTGCTGCCAAGGTAAATTATCGTTGCCGTGGTGACGGCGACAGCCAGAGCGAGCCCCCTGGGAGAGGGCAGCGCGCAGTGCCCCCTGCAGCGGCCAGCCTCCCTCCAGCGCCCCCTGGCGGCGGAGCCGGCCCGGCCGGGGCGAGGGAGACACGCGCAGACTCTCCGCGCCGGGGCGCAGTGGAGAGGGGGCCTTGAGCTGGGAGACCACAGCTTAAGAACTGCCACCTCACTATTTAGTAAACGCAGGGGGCACTTTTGCCTGTGGGTGAAGACGCCACGGGCTGCGCTTTGAATGGCTTCTTCCCTTTTTACGTTACCTTAGGGCGATCAGGAGAAACGGAGCGTGGCAACGTGAGTCACAGTCTTGGGCGCTTGGAGCCCTGGGGGGGGACACTACCTCCATCCCGGATGCAGCCTCGCCCTTCTGCGTCGCCCTTACAGCGGGACGGTCTTGGTGCTGCCGCCAGCAGGGACTCCCATCCAGAGAAAGATGTTCTCGCCGCACCAGCCAGTGCAGGAGTAATCAGAAGAGCCGACTGGCTTTGGCTGGGGCCACACGCTTGGGATGCTGGGGAGGAGATACAGAGAACGTCCCCTTGGACTAGGATAAACGAGAGTGGCCACAGATGCCCCCAGCGAGTCCACAGCTGCTCCTGGCACATGCCGGCTGGTGATGTGACCTGGCTCCCTGGGACAGACACCAGCTGGCCTCAGTGGATTTATTGGCAAGGAGAGATGGAGCGCCTTCTGCGATTCCTGCGGCCTCTCCCAGCCTCTGCCCCCACTGTACCTTGGTTGCACCAAAGCTGTGCGAAGACTTCCCTGTTAGCATGGCTGATCAACTTCCTGGCTCCAACCTGAAAAGATTTGTTTGTGTTTTCCTTTTTGAGTCAGAATCTAAATGAAACTGTTATTTCTTGCATGTCTCTTGAGATGAAGCTGAAGAGTTATGACCCATCCATCTATCACGTTACTGCTAGATGACAGCTCGATGACAGATTGCTGTGTGGCTCAGGAGTGGAGGATAAATTTCCCCCACTCAGTGAAGGCTAACCATTTGCAGACACCAGCTCTGGTTCCATTAGGAGGGCAAGGCTAGATGGAGTTGAAGTTGTACTAACTTCTTATCTTAGCTGGCATCCTCTCCAAATGCATTGTACATCTGCAATAGCTCCAAGACAGCACCATTAATTAAGCCTCTTCCACGGACAGGACCCACCCTGGGACCCTATGGTAAAGGACAGTTTCCCACTCCCAGTCCACTTTCCACCTCTTTTCACATGTCCTGTTTCCTCTCATTCCACCTGCAGGTGTAAGAGCTTTCCTGCTGGCCCCTGGCTATCCTGGCACTCCCAGCACCCCAGGTCTCCTCTTCCCCAGCAGAGTTTTGTGCTCCAGACCTTTTCCTCTCTGCTCGTCCTGTGAAGCATAACCAGTTGCATGTCTCAGTTTATTAGAGTTCTGTTCTCTGTTCCTCCAATGTTTGATTAAGTTATCTCAATAGGCAAGGGTGAGAGGGGGTGTTGCAATTCAATGCACAACATAAATTGGGGGTAGAGTGTTCCTTCAGACCACAAGTGTAACTGTGTGTTAAATATTAGCACTAGAGCGAATTCCACCGAATTCTCTGGACCCACATGATAAACCCAGCACCGTGACTCTTCCTGCAGTCCAGGCGGCGAGTGTTCATTGGCAGGCATTGTGCTTCTGCCACGACAGCTGGCTGATGTAGCTCATGGGAGAAACTTGCATCTACAGTCAATAGCAATCACAACTGAAGTTAACAAGAGTCAACGTGAAATGGCTAGGATCAGCCATCTGCAGATGCCAACCACTTCAGATATAGTTGTAGACATGGACCAGCAGCTCTGCCAAATATAATCAGGAGACAAGAGTGAGCCTCTCAAGCTGATCAAGAGACCAGAGAGCCTCTAGACTGTGGGCCATTTGCTTCCTTAGGACTGCAACACTTTTTTAAAGTGACCCATTTTATCACATGATGACTGACCGGTAGAAGGATGGCACTCTATGGAGTCTAGAATCTAGGAGAGGGAGCTGCCAAGAGGAAATATTTGTTGGTGTTTATCCTATGCTGCAAATACTGTTTGACAGGTTACTGGATAAGATAAAAGCCAGCATTTACAAGACACTTACTCTATGTTCCAGGCCAGAGGTAATAAACTTTATGTCCAGTCTGTCATTTAAACCCCACAAGCACATTATGAGGTAGGGTTTTTCCACCAGTTTTTTGTAAGTTTGATTACTGGGAATCAGCCCCCAAAGCCTGGTTCGTTCTGGGGAAGCTGATGAAACTGAGTGTCTGACCTTGCAGAGCTAAGGCTTTGGAACATGGTGACCCCGCCAACATAGAGCCATCCCGAGGGTGCCAGGCTGAAACAGATGGCTGGACTCTCCTAAACCGCCTTGATTACAAGAGATCATCTGTTCCAGTCCTTGGGTGACCCAGGCAGTTTATCAAAGTCATGTTTTCATTGCAAGATTTGAGGTTCCAAATATGCAGCACCCAGATCTGAACAGAGTCGTGACATGGAATTCAAATGGGCCAGTCTCGTGCAAACTCCAACAGCTTCCATCATATAAGCATTGCTTTCAAGGATTCCTAAACAGAAACAAGAATGCATTCCACTAAAGACAGGTGACATGTCTCAGACCTCTTGCAGGGGGTCAAAACAGGCATTTAGTAGGGGAATGCACTGGCAAGACTTCTAGCTGCCCAGGAAAGGACAGGAACCCCCATTTCCAAAAGAAGGCATTTTGGTGGAAGATTTGAAATTTGACCCATTAACATAATAACTTTACCACAAAGTGTAAGTACATAAAAGGAGAGAATTATAATTATTCTGACATCGTACAGCTTTCAGCCTAATCTCAGTCTGAGCGATGACTCAGAGACGACTGATTGCTCTGTGGCTTGTGGAACACCCATCCTCTGCTCTCACATAATCCCAAACAGCAGGGACGGGAGGGGCTGGTGTGCTGTTACTGCGCTGACATGAAAAGGCTAGGTGGATCTGGTTTGGTAACTAGGCCCTTCATCACAGCTCTCAAAAGTAAAGCCAGGCCCACCAACTTTCTTTGATAGTAAAAGATTTCTACCCTATTCTAGACACTGATATAGATCTAAGAGGTATATATTTATAGGAACAAGAGAATAAAATATGGATATTGAAGATCAGAGAAAACTTGCAAAACAGATCATACCTATGATCTGAAAGACAGTGAGACGGCCTCCAAATATATACAAACGGATGAATGAGTGGGGACCCCAGCATGGGGCATCAACAAGGACTTCAACAAGGCATGGATAAGGAGGCAAAGAAGTCTGCAGCCATACCACCCTGAACGTATGCAATCTTGTCTGATCTCAGAAGCTAAGCAGGGGTGGACCTGGTTAGTACTTGGATGGGAGAAGGAAAAGGAATGTTTAGACATATTTTTGAACACATATATTTATTTAATACATGCCTAACTACATATTTTAAACAGTCCTTTCCTTTCCTATCCATGCCTCATGGAAGACTGTGCTGACGTATTACATCTGGGTTCCCCCTCTGGTCATCCATTCGCCAGTGGCCATTGTGATAGGAGACCTGTCGTAATCTCTTTTGCCTATCTCTCCACAATTAAATAGGGGAGATAAGATTGTAAACAATGAGCACAGGATTTGTGGTGTTTTGGTTTAAGGATGTGGGGAGTGGTACAAAAGTTTCCAAGACTGTGTCTCCACACAGGGACAAAACAGTTCCAAGAACAATTCCAACTGTCTCTTTCAATCAAACCAAGCACAGCAATCTGTCCTTGCCCCAGTGTGATTGGAACATCTAATCCTTTGAGCTCCCCATGGCTGTGTGGATGAAGAACATTGATCAGTCTAACCAAAAGCTACAGCCAGAGTAATTCTTGTAATTTTCCTATTGCAATTATTTTAAGAACCAGTTTCATAAGAGTGGTGATGACAAACTGAGTGGAAATTTGGATGCACCAGTGAAAATAATTTGTAGGCAGAAAATGTGCGGTTTTTTTACATTCTTTTTACTTATTATCAAAGAAACACAGCTCATTGCAGAAAATACAGCAAAACATAATGAAAAAAAATAATTCACCAGTAACCTTCCTCCCACCTTAGGTATGAATGATTTTTTCAACCTAAGAGGTGGAACTAAATGAATCTTCCACAATCATCAAATATCCTGAAGTGTTCTGGCGTCTGGCCTTTATTCCAAAAGTTCACCCACAGTTCCAAAGCCAGCAGCGTTTACACTTCCTAGCCCAGACTTTGTCTTGGGCAGAATTGGTAGCTTCTATAAAGTTAGCGTTCAAGGTCCTCAAAGAGGCTTCTGCCCAGAAATACTCTTCTAACCTGCTTCCCAAAACCAGAACTCAAGAAACAACACTTGTCATTTCATAGCTAAAGTTGGCTAAAGGTAAATGTAAATGTCCAAAGCCTTAAACTCATTCGCACTAAAATGTAAATGACTGGTGTTTCCCATGAGAACCAGCTTCTATAAGAAGATGGGAGGACACCATGGAACTCCAGGCAAATGGCTCAGGAATGAGCCATTCTAATGTCAGGCAGCTCTCTGGTTAGTGGCTCTTTTAAAGCCTAAGTGCCCTAACGTTAAACATGGCTATTCTTTGAACAAAAGGCCCTTGAGGGACACTTGCTGTCCAGCGAAATGACACTAAGGCAACTCTCACCTGGGAAAACTGGCCTGAACTACAACAGTCAAATCACAGACATCATTTCCTGTCTACCTTCTTCTCTCCTTTCAAAATAGACTCTTTTTCTCATGTTTCCCAACTGTTAAAATTAATTAAAAATAGCAGTGAGCCTATCGGGCCAAGCTGTGCAGTTTCACGTGAGAATTTCTCATCTTTCCGTAAGCAAACAGTCTTCTCACTGTTTGTTTTCATGTTTGACCTAGACATGGCTCTGGGGTCATTGAACCCCAAATTGATTAAATCCCTTGAATTGTCTTTAAGAAAGAGATGTTCTGTGTGTTTATTAAATAAAATTATCTAGTGTCTTTCAGATTCCTTTGCAATGAACTAATAATTCCCTCGTTTCTTTGGAATTCTTTGATGTCCCAAAAGCTTCTGGAACATTTTACATGAGATTTTTCTAGGTTCTTCTTCCTTAGAAGCAGGAAGTTCACAAAAGGCCCCAAACATTTATTTTAGTTCCCAAAATTGGGATGGGAGATTTCCAATGGATTCTAAAAATAGTAAAAGGCCTTCAAACATGGAATTTGGTCTTTACCAAAAGATTCAATGCCTTTAAATTGAATCTGAAATTTATCCAAAACTCACCTGGTTAGGTTTGGAGGCACCTTCACATTCATTAATAATCTTAGCTCTGCTAATAGTACACTTGGAAAATTGCCTCAGTGGGATAAATGATCATTGTGCAACCACCACTTCTAGCTAGTTCTAAAACATTTCTATCACTTGAAAATAAAACCCTGTGCCCATTAAGCAGTTTCTTCTCATCTCCTTATGCACCGCCAGTCCCTGACAATAACCAATCTGTTTTCTGTTTCTATAATCTATTCTGGATATTTCATATAAATGAAATCATATAACGTGTGGCCTTTTGTGTCTGGCTTCTTGCATTTAGCATGATGTTTACCCACAATGTGCATGCTAATACTTCATTACCTTTTATAGCTAAATAATATTCTATTGTATGTAATATATAACTTGAGGATCCCTAATCCAAACATCTGAAATTCAAAATGCTCCAAAATCTAAAACTCTTTGAGTGCCAAGTGGAAAATTCCACATCTGACTTCATGTGACAGGTCACAGTCAAAATGTAGTCAAAACTTTGTTTCATGCACAAAATTATTAAAAATATTATATAAAAATTTTAACTAAGCTGTCTCATAGGAAAATTTTTTTTAAAATATTGTATAAAATTACCTTTAGGCTATGTGTATAAGGTGTATATGAAACATAAATAAATTTCTTGTTTGGATTTGGTCCTATTCCTAAGATATCTCAGTATACATATGCAAATATTCCAAACTATGAAAAAGTCTGAAATCTGAAACACTTCTGGTCCCAAGCATTTTGGATAAGGGATATTCAGCCTTTATCCATTGATCCATTATGGACATTGGCTGTAAACCTTTTAGCTGTTGTAAACAGTGCTACCATGATCATGCGTGTATGCATACTTGTTTGAGTCTGTTTTCAGCTCTTTGCAGTACACATGTAGTAGTAGAATTGATAGGTTGTATGGTAGTTCTATCTTTAAATTTTGAGGATATGCCAAATTGTTTTCCACAGATGCTGCACCATTGTACATTACCACCACCAATGTACAAGGGTTCCAATTCCTCCACATCCTTAGCTGTGAGTGCAGTGGTGTGTGCCTGCGGTCCCAGCTAAACAGGAAGCTGAGGTGGGAGGATCACTTGAGCCCAGAAGTTCCTGGCTGTAGTGCCCTGTGCTAATCCTTTGTCTCGCCCAAGTTTGGCATCAATATGGTGGCCTCCTGGGAGCTAGGGACCACCAGGTTGCTTAAGGAGGAGTGAACCAGCCCGGGTTGGAAATGGAGCAAGTCAAAACTCCCATGCTGATAAATACTGGGATTACACTGGTGAATAGCCAATGCACTACAGCCTGGGCAACATAGAAAGACCCCTGTCTCTCAAAAAAATACTTGTTGTAGCCATCCTAGTGTCATTGCCTATTTTTGTAACTAAGATTTTATTGGAAAATGGCCATGTCCATTCATTCACATGTCTATGGCTATTTTTGCTCCAATGGCAGAGACTGTATGGCCCATAAACCTAAAATATTTACTATCTGGCCCTTTAAGAAAAAGTTTGCTGGACTATGTTTTAGATTAGCCCTTCTTTTTTCTTTGTCACATTATTTTATAGCCCAAATATAAGACCAAAATAAGACCAGATAACATTGTGACTTCGAGTGAGTTAGCTTATTTTTAGTCTTAAATTTTCTTATCTATAAATGATAGGGTAGGACTAGTTGATTTCCAGTTTCTCTTTTGACTGTAATTATCTATTAAACAATGATATTTCCAAAATGGATCATTTGAAGCGTACACTTTCTTATGCAGTCTGTAACTTGTCCAGCTTTCTTCTGTCTTCAATTAATGGTTTCATCCGTAATCCTTTTTTGGTTTATTCGTCATACAAGCAAGGAACAGCAGCCAATCCCCAGCTCGTGTTGTTCTTTCACTGTACCAAGTTGCAGCGACTTTGTGGGACTGTCCTAGGAAGATATGGATAAATTATCAAGTGGAAATTCCTGGCTCTTTTAGATTGGAAAAAGGAATCCTGTTAAAACCAACTGGCATCATTGATGGCTTCTTTAACACACAGCTGGGGAGGAAGGGCAAGGAAAAAATGAAGAGAGAGGGAAGGAGCAAGAAAAAGTAGATTATTTAACAGTACCTCACAAAAGGAATTGCCGAAGTTGAACCACTTTTATTAACAACCCATTCACTCCATTAGAAAGTTGTGAGGATGAACAGGATAATTATAGGGGAGCTTGACCTGATATCTCTGCCAAATGTTGCATGTGGACAAGATCCCAGGGAATATTGTAAACCAGACTCTCAATTTCAAAATGAGGAAACAGAGGTTAAGTGCCTTGTCCCTATTTGCAAGGTGAATTTGTTGCAGAACACACATGGGGCCTAGGTGTCCTGACTCCAGTCCAGTGAAAAGAGGTTCCAGAGCAGCATCTGCTCAGGAGAGCCTAACTAAGTATTTCAACCAGCATGAGGAGTTGTCACTCCTTGGGTGAAATGTATAAGCCAGCCAGGAAGTAAGGGGGTGTGCTGCTAGTTTGCCCATTCTGACAGCAGAGTAAACATTGCCTGCGGTGTTTAGGAAGGACTTATCTGGTCCGTAGGTATGTCAACTGAAGAATGACAAGGTCCATAAATTTGGAAAGGAGAGCTTTATGTCTCATAAAAGGTTGTCGCCTGCAGGCTGGCCATCTTGCAGGGTGGGAAGCAATAGTCTCAGGCAGGAGCCTGTTGCTCAGGCAAAAGGGAAGGGAACAGGAATTTATGCTGAGCTGGGGGGCTGATATACATATTTAACAAGCTACAGGAGGAGTCATAAATAGTTTTGAAAGGAGAAACATGCACATGTGCAACTGAGCTTCATGCTACCTCACGGGATCCATGTACAGGAAATGGCAGTGTTAGCATGATCCGAGGGTGGAGTTTTTGGCCCTCCAATGTCAAAAGGTGAAGTAGAGGACATGAAACCCCTCACTGCGCATCCTCTGTAGACTGGTCAGAGTACTCCGCGGTTGGTGGCCCCTTATCAGGAAGGAATGCTGGTCAGTGTGGTGCCAAGGCCACAGAAGGGAAGAGCAGCATCAGGCAGTTGATTGAAATCAGGGGCGGAGCAAGTCTTTCCAAAGGCTTCCAACTACAGGGAAGAAAACCTAACCGAGGTTAATGAGGGAGGCAGTATAACAAGGCCACATCTGACCTCCCCTTCACTCATGGCTGGGAACTCAGTGTTAAGGTTTCTCTGGGGTCCCATTTGGCCAAGAGGCAGTCCGTTCAGTTGGCAAGAGGCTCCTCAAAGGAAGACACAAAAGGAACAGGATTTTATACTGAGCAGGGTGGTCAAGTATACATATTCAACAAGTTATAGGAGGAGTCATGAATATTTATGAAAGAGAAATCAAGCGCATTTGTAATTGTCTTTATCTCACCCATCCTGTCATGGCTGGGAACTCAATTTTAAGATGTTTCTGGGGTCCTCTTGGCTGAGAAGGGGTGCATTCATGTAGCAGAGGGCTTAGAATTTTATTTTGAGTTCTCATTCTGACCAACAGCCTGTAACTGGAGTTCCCATGACCCCTTCCTTGGGTTTGATTTGTTACAGAGGCTCACAGAACTCAGGGAAACACTTACTTATGTTCACTTACTTATTATAAAGGATATTACAGGGGATAAAGATGAACAGCCAGATGGAAGAGATGCACAGGGCAACGAACGTATAGAAGGTGGGGAGCTTCCATGCCCTCCAGCCACCCCAAATGTGTTCAGCTACTGTGAAGCCCCCAGAACCTTGTCCTTTTGGGGTTTTGTGCAGACTTCATTATGTAGGCACGATTGGTTACGTCACTGGCCATTGGTAGTCGACTTAATTTTCAGCTCCTCTCCCTTCCCTGGAGGTGGGGGATGGGGCTGAAAGTTCTAGTCCCAGGTTGGGCTCCCCTGGCACCCAGGGGCCCACTCCATCCAGGAGTCCCCAGCCAAAGGTTGGCTCATTAGCGTACGAAAAGACACTTACCCTTTGGAGATTCCGAGGATTTTAGGAGCTATATGCAGGGAAACTGGACAAAGACCAAATATATATATTTCACAACATCACACTCAGCAACCAGCTAAAGCGTAATTGGTGAGTGAAGCACACACCCAGGGGGGCTCGGTAGGGCGTTCATCCTCCGCACCAGGCACTGTGGGGTTCTCAGCCAGGCTCGGCCAGTGCCCCAGCTCTGTCTGGTCTGCCCCCACTTCCCTAAGCTCCCTCATCGGCAGGCTCTGCCCGCATCTTCTCTCCTGCTGTCTTGAAGCTGGGGTGGCTGCCACCCGACATGAGGGCTCTTATTATTATTTGTGGCATTCTCAACCTGTCGTTCTGAAATTGCTCAAAGTTCATCTTTAAAATTCAGGGTCACCTGCTCCCTATTCCCTGTACCCTGTCCAGGTGGGACTCCTGCTGGTCCCACCTTGTTTCCTCCACACACTTTTAAACAGGCTATTTCCTCTGCTGGAAGCCGTGGGGCCTATTCTCTGGCCAACTTCTACGAGTCTCTTAAGACCCAGTCAGGAACCACCTCTTCCAGGAAGCTTTCCCTGACCCCCTCCTTTTCCTGTCTTACTGTTGCCAAAGCATTTATCAGACTGTAGCATGTTTTTGCATTTGCAAGTCTTCCTTCACAGCTAGCCTGTGAGTCTCTGGAGGACGGCACTGGCTCTCTTACCGGTTTCCCTCACATTTAGCCTCATGCCTGCTGACATTCAGTGAATGAATGAATGAATGAATGAATGAGGTGCCTTCCTCCAGAGCCCTCAGCTGAGAGTCTGCTGCAGTCACTCAGCACCTGAGTTCCTTTCTTCCTTTATACAGGGGCCACCTCCCCACTGAGTGCTCACCAGGACCGCCACCTGCAGCTGGGGGTTCTGCACCTCATCTGCTGCGGCTCCTCTAGGGGACTTCCTTCATCGGGGCTCTTTGGAAGACAGTATTGTCCCCACTATACCGCTGGGGTCTGACCCAGCCTGCACAATGGGGAGCAGGGGTGGGGGGGTGGGAGGTGACTGGTGTCACGTGCCCTACACTGAGAGACCCGTGGTGCGGGCCCCCAGTGGCGAGCTCAGTAATCACACCCCTTCCCCTTTGCCTTGTGCTTCCAAACCACCAGGCCCCTCCAAGCAAGCCAGGCCTTGCTGGGAAAAGCCTCATGTCACTACTGATTGTTTCCCACCTCGGCTGGGCACATGCTGTTCCCCAAATCCCGTCACTCGTTCCTAAAGTTGCCCAGCCACAGAGAGGCAGAGCCCGCCTGCCAGCAGCTGGCAGGTGGCAGGTCCCCGAGGGCAACTGCTCCCCTTTGCTCCCCTCCTAGTCCTGTCCTCCGCCCGCCCCTCCCCCATAGCCTCTCTGTGTCCTTCTCCCTTGGAACAGCCCAGCAGGCTGCGACCTCCCTCGGGGTCTGGCGTCTCACAGTCGGGGTGTGCACCTTCTACCCACTCTGACTGGTGTCCTCTCCTGGCCCTTCTACCTGGAATCTGGACCCCGCTGCTCCTGGGGATCTGCTCCGTCCTCCCACCTCTCTGTCCTTAGCTCTAGTCTTCTCCTGGGGCTCCTGTCCTCCTGACCCAAAAGAACCGAGCAGAGCCATTCCTGGAAGCCTCTTTTAACACCAACTGTCATGCACAACACTCCACTTGCACCATCAGGAAGCTTGTGTGGAGTGTAGACCCCCTCTGTCTCTATCTCCTCCACTCAGTTCACTCTTCCAACTTTGGAATCTGAATTTTGTTCCCACAACTCCATGGACTGTTCTGCTGATGTAATCAGAGATATGCGGGCGGCCAACGATGACGACTTAGTTTAGTTCTCACCGCAGCTGACCTCTCCAGAGCATTTGGCTCTGCTGGTCTCACCCTGCCTCTTGGAACTAGCCTGTCCGTTCCCTGGGACACTGCATTCTATGGCTTTTCTCCCCTCCTCTTTTTGTTTGTTTGTTGGAGACAGGATCTTTCCCTGTTGCCCAGGCTGGAGTGCAGTGGCATCATCACGCTGCAGCCTTGAACTCCTGGGCTCAAGTGATCCTCCTGCCTCAGCCTCCCAAAATGCTGGGTTTATAGCGTGAGCCACTATCCCTGGCTTCTCCTCTTGGGCTATCTTTTCTCTAAGTCTTTTACTGACTCCTCCAATTCTACCTGCTCCTTAAGTGACCATATTTCCTGAGGTACCGTATCTTCTCCTTCGTGAGCTCATCAACACCTGTTTCTTGAACTATCACCCGCAAATGACCAGCCTTCCCTCCCAGCCTCCAGCCCTGCATTTCCTGTCACCCACTGGGTGTTTACATATTGCTGTGACATAGCAGCTCAAACTTGACATTTGTTTTTTTTTTTTTGAGACAGAGCCTCACTCTGTTGCCTGGGCTAGAGTGCCGTGGCATCAGCCTAGCTCACAGCAACCTCAAACTCCTGGGCTCAAGCGATCCTCCTGCTTCAGCCTCCTGAGTAGCTGAGACTACAGGCATGTGCCACCATGCCCGGCTAATTTTTCTATATATTTTAGTTGGCCAATTAATTTCTTTCTATTTTTAGTAGAGACGGGGTCTTGCTCTTGCTCAGGCTGGTTTTGAACTCCTGACCTCGAGCAATCCACCCACCTCGGCCTCCCAGAGTGCTAGGATTACAGGCTAAACATTTTAAATCCTGATTTTGTTATGTCCCTGTGCTTCTTCTGTTTTCTTGTTTTGTTTTGTTTTGTTTTTTTGCTGACTGGACTCAGACTGAGTCCCCCTCCTGTTTTCCTGCCCCCAGTCTGTGGTCCCCACTGCTCGGTCTCCTGAGGACAAATGTTGGTGTGATGCCTGATGCCTCCTCTCCTGCCCTTTCACAACCCCCCAGTCACCAAATGCTGACAAGGCCACCTTGACAATTTCTCTTCCATTGTCCCTTCCATCACCTGCCGTGGGGGGCTCTGGGCCCCACAGATGACCTGGGGAGACAGCCTCCTGACTGCTTTTCCTCTCTACATCTATCCCCACGTCACAGCATTCCAGAAACACACGTGCCAGCAGGTGAGCTTCTTACAAACCAGTCTGACCTCCTTCCAGTCTCTGGCTCCCTGTCCCCGGGCACGTGGCAGGGTCCGGAGCTGCACACAAGACCCCTCCCGGTCAGCCCCGGGTCCTCTCCCAGGCACCTTCCTCTGTGTGCACACGTGCTTTCTCACCACGTCCTGCACGTCCTGTGGTCGTGCGTGGCTCTCAGCCTTTGCATCTGCAGTTGTCTCTGTCTTGCCCTTCCTCTCGCCCCTTGAACTCCTCTCCAGCTGAAAAATCACTTTCTCCAGCGAGCTTTCCCCAGCCATCGCCCCCTCCTACCATGATTCCCGGCATTCTGCACGCACCTGCATCGTGGCACTATTACAACGTGTCTTAACCATTTTACACACTTCTCCCCAGTTGCACGTGAATTCCCCAATGGCAGGAGCCGGGCTCTATTCACCCCTGTATCCTTAACTATCGACACAGTGACAGGCAAAAGAACTGTCTTTAACATGCTTGTCCACGTCAGCTGAGAATTTTAGCCTAAAGCAGGCATCACTGTCATAGAGATTAAGGGAGCAGAAGGGACAGGAACACAGAGGGAGGGGCAAGGGTGTGCCTTCTGGGTGGGGAAGCAAAAGCAAACATGTGGAATACCTACTTGGCACCAGCTGAGGGTCAGCTGTGTGTTTGCTATTTTCCATATGAAACATAACCTCATATCAAACCCATCCCAACCTGACACTGGCCGTGGTAGCTGAGGGATGGGGAAGGGGAGGGGAGGGCAGCAGCCAGGATGAAGGGGGCACCTGGGCAGCACTTGGGGACCTCGCTGTACCCTGGCCCCACTCTGCTGTGCAACCATCACCCAGCCAGAGCCCCATCTCACTCTGGGCAGGACACAGAGAGTCCCTTTGTTGGCCAACACCTTCTGGGAAGTATCATGGCATAATGGAAGGGGCATGGGCCTCAAAGCCATGGAGATTTGGATTCAATTCCAGCTCAGCCATTGCTAGCTATGTGATCTCACGCAAGTTACTTACCTTTCTAATCTTCAGACTCATCTCTTGCAAAAAAGAAATAAAATACTTATTTCATAGGATTATTCCTTCCTAGAGCAAATATTTATTGAGTACTTATTTGTACCATCCCTAATTTAGTCAATGGGAATATAATAGCTTCAAATATAATAGGTACTTGATAAATATTAGTTTCCTTCCTTTCTGCTGTTTATTTTCCAAGCAAAAGCACAGAATCCTTAGAGAAATCTCCTTCACTTTTTCTTTCCTCCAATGTGCATTATTTTGTCCTCCAAATAAAGATTATCTAATAATATTACTAAGACCTAACACCAGCTACTTACCATGTGCTAGGCACTATTTGAAGTACTATATATAATGCTCACAATCCAATGAGGTTGAGTTTTACAAATTAGGAAAAGGAGGCACAGGGAAGCTGAGGAATATGTCAAGGTCACACAGCTAGTAGACGATGGAGCTGGAATTTGAACCTGGGCTCCCAAACCCAAGTCCACACTCTGAGCCAATATGTTAGTGACCATATAGTTCAGCCCTTATAGGTGATACCACGTCTGCAAAGCCATCTGTCTCCCCCATCTCTTTTTTTTTCTCTTATCCTCTCATCTCTTACTTTCTTCTCAGCTGAAGAAACTGAAGATCACATTGGACAATGTTAGGTGACACGCTTGAAGTGACACAGCTACTCATGGCATTTATTCTGACTGCCACTGCCATGCCTTTCCCATGACACCATGCAACACTCAAGGCAAATGGCTAAAATTAATGACTATTTTGAGTAAATAATTTATAGTACTTTATCCTCCTAGTCATAATAAGCATTTGAAGATATTAGATCTGATGATAAAAACATATTTACATTAGATAGTGTTTATTGCAATTAATACCAATGTGAAATGTGTTCTTTGTTTTTGCTAGCATTGTTTGGATTTCTGCCACCATAAATATTTGTGCCGTCGTCTTAGTTTCAATTAGTTTTTGGTGTTTTCCTTGAACCGGTGTTGTGATGGGATGAGGTGGCATATTTACGGTCTGATATGTCATCTGTGAAGCTCTGCATCCCAAACCGCCACAGCCCAGTTCAGAGATGATGTTGATGTACAGTCAAAACAAGAGCAGGAGCGATCCCTGAGCTCGGCAGTGCTGTGTCTCAGCTGCAGAGTGACTCTGAAGCTCAGGACACCCGGAAGCAGCTGTCACATGGAGGAGCAGTTAAAACAAGCTCTCCACGGAATCTTCCAGAACTTCGCTCTTGAACTGATACAAGGTCACCACAATCCAGAACCTAAAGCCAGCAAAGAATGCTTTCGTGAGAGTCAGTAGGTGTTACTGAGAAATTGGGGTGTAAGTTTATAGAAAGTGATGTAGGAGATAAGTGAGACGTTGTAGGAATAAGAGACTTGCAGATGGAAGGATTTCCAAGCTCTCCTATATGAGTTAATTAACTCCTCTGAGTTTTTATTTCCTCACCTGTAAAATGGGGAGACTGATATTCATCTTGATCACCAGGGATCAAATGAGGATATTGTGTAAATGAAGCCAATTTGAAAACTATAAAGTGCTCTAGAAATATGATTGCCATTCTGTAATATATCTGTATGTATTAATACTCTGTGTGTGTGTATATGTGTGTGTGTGTGTATGGAGTTTCACCAGCATAACATGTACAGCAGTGATTTTTACTAAAATGCACAAGAATAGTATCATTCGTTATGGAATTTCAAGTGGCTAATGTTGTTGTTTTTTTTTTAAGAGATAGTGTCTTTCTCTGTTGCCCAGGCTAGAGTGCAGTGGTGCCATCATAGCTCACTGAAACCTGCAACTCCTGGGTTCAAGCGAACCTCCTGCCTCCCTCAGCCTCCTGGGTAGCTGGGACTAAGGTGTGTGCCACCACGCGGCTGGCTGTTGCATCTTTAAACCAGGGGCAAGAGAGACAGCGTTGCAAGCCTATTAATAACACAGTAACAAAAACACATCCAGGTTGTATATTAGACAGGGACTTTGCACCAGCACTGAGCACTGCAGACAAAATGGAGGCTGGTGATGCAAGCGACATTTGCAGCCAGGAGAAGCCAACTCCAGTAAACGTGCTGTGCACAGCGGGGGCCCCAGAGTGAGGAGAGCTCCAGGTATGTATAATATTAGAGACAATGTTTTCACTTTTGTTGTACAAAAAAAAAACAAAATCAAATTTTCTTGAAACTATATTAACTAACCTCCACAACTTCTACCAATGAAAATCAGAAAAACACAATTCCAATTGCAAAGTCTTATTAGGGACCCTTTTGTCTCAAGAGGATGCCTGGAGAAAAAGTAGAATTTCAGAGTGATATTTCACAATACTTTATCAAGTTTCATCAGAATCAATCTGGTTTTTTTAAGATTTCACAAAAGCATCAAATATCAGGGTTGCAAAGAATCTTAAATGTTACTGATCTAGCTGTTCACCAAAGTTTCTAGTTCATTCCTGCAGTGTAGAGGCTAAAAACTCATGTGTTGGCATTTGACTGCTTGAGATTATATCCTGGCTATACCATTTCCTGGCTGTAGGACTCTGCTAAGCTTAAACTATCTCCAAATCCCAGTTTCTTCACCTATAAAATGGCAATAATAATAATAACATCTACCTCAGGCTTGCTGCAAAGAGGAAATGACATACCGTGTTTCCCGGAAAATAAGACCTACCCATAAAATAAGCCCTAGCAGGATTTCTAAGCATTTGCTCAATATAAGCCCTACCCCGAAAATAAATCCTAGTGACAGGCGTGGCTACACAGCGTATCTGCACAACCCATGCATTTGTCGTGGAGCGGTAAAGAAGATGAGCAGCCCTTCTCATCTGCCCCATGAGAGCTCTATGGCTTAACGTGAGAGATTGGGGCCAATGGTTCTAAAGGAAATATAGTTGCAAGAAATTCAGGATGGAATTCCAGGTCTGGAGAGTTATGATGATGTTCCAAAAGAAGACGACTTAACTATATTTGAATAAATGTAGGTTGTTGTACTGTACTTAAAAAAAAAAATAGCACATCCCCTGAAAATAAGCCCTAGGGTGTCTTCTTGAGGAAAAATAAATATAAGACCCTGTCTTATTTTCGGGGAAACACAGTAATGTATCCCAACATAGTTCTGGCCCCTAGCAAGTGCCCAGTTAGTGTTAACTATTACTGTTAATCTTAGGAAAGTCAAATATAAAGTACAAAATACTCTGTAATGGTGTTAAACCTAGATCTCCCATTGGTGACTCTGGTACCTTGTACTTGCCAATTAGCTCTCTGTTGATTTGTAAAGCTTATTCACTGATTATTTGTCAGTTCAAATGAGGAGAGGAAAAGATATTAGAGGGAATGACACTCAAATCCATGTAAATATCATAAATCCAATTCAGCAAATCCTTTCTCTCAAGACAAGTGAAGCCATTGTCTCCCGGATGCAGAAAGGCATGATCGTGCAGACGTGCTCCTACCCCACAAGCCTGGCATCCGCGTTCGTAGGGGTGGGGAGGGACGTCCACAGCCTGGCTGCACGAAGCACGGCCCCTTCCCAGCCTGGCGTGGGGGGATGCAGGGGCCACCAGGGGCCACAGGAAAAAAATACAGCCCAGCTACGGAGCAGCAATTCTGGGAAGCAGAGTGCAAATGCTTGCGTGAATTCTTTCAGACAAAATGCAATACTTTAAAGAACTTTCTGGCATGCCATATTCCATTTTCAGATGTGCCTCCAGTTCCGCAGGGGCTGTGCGCTCTGTCTGCCAAGGAGGGCTCTGGGGGAAGAGTTGGCCGTGCTCTGGGGTAGGGGAAGGAGCACTGGACCAGGAGGCAGTGGAGGGATGGCCGGCTGAAGTCTAGGTTCCACACCTCTGGGTCTCTAGCCCTTTCTACTGGGCTAGAGACACCAGCTCAGCTCCCACACCGACCATTGCTCCCTGGATCATCCCAGCAGCCACCCGAGAGCTTCCTTCTCTCGTGCAGCGTGATCGCTTGAAACCAAATAGGCTCAGCCCATCCCCTCTGGTTTACCTGCCAAGTCGCTCTGGCCTGTGGAGTGGAGGCCACATTTCTACAACCCCGCACTAGGCCCGTCTCAGCCCGACTCCCAGGGAAGCCTTTGGGAGCCCACTACCCCACACCCCCACGTCCCTAGCCCTCTAGCTCCTGCTCTTGCTGTTCCGTGCGTGGCCTTTCCCCCCCATTTTGCCACCCAGCAACCTTGGCCCACCTCCTGCGACCTCACTCCTGGCCCCCTCCCGTAGGACATGTGCCCACCCCAACCAGGTGAGCCCCAACGCCAAACAGCCACTGAAGGCTGTCAGGGCCCTCTGATTGCAATCGCGTCCCCATTCCTCTTTCTACTTGGCAGAGAAAGCTTCTTCAAGAAGCTCTTTAGAAACTAAATCTCAGCAGATTTTCTTATTTCCAAACAGAATTAAAACAGGAAGTGAGAGTCAGAAGTGTGCGCCACTGTGACAAAAGCCACATTATGAAACCAAAGCGTGCTCATCTCTTAGGAAGCTCAGTCTCCTCAGGGCCAGAGTGCTGCTCCCGGCTTCCATCTGAGAGTCTGTGGAGACTCACTTCAAGAGGGTCTCACCCGTGTTTGATTTTACTCTGAGGCAGGGCAAAGTGTTTCGTGGTTTTGAATGACAAACAAAACCCCTGCCTGCCCAGCTGAAGTCAGACCAGGGAGAGGAGGGGCCGTTTAGAGCCAGGCAGGGGCCAGCTGGACCGTAGAAGCGGCCTCAGTGTTTTCTTCATTGAAAAAGAAAAAAAAAAACTTTTGTGGAGGAAGTCCTGTGTCCCCAAGCAAGTTCTAACTTCACTAAAAAAGCAGAGCTGAGCTCTGCCAACCGATGCAGTCTTCTTCCAGAAAGGAGAAACGCGGTGGCTCCTTTCTCTCAACTCCAGGGCAGAGTGAGTTAACAACACATTCTGTTTGTTTTGCACATAGTAAACCAAACTAAACTCACTTTTACCCCGATTCATCAGTGGAACCCAAATTAGTGCCACTGTTACAATTCCCGAGTGATCCTGCTGCTTCTGGTTCTGTCTATTGTGGTCAACATTGTTTGTTTTGGCATTTATTTGATTCTTGCCACAGCTCGCAGTGAACAATGATTGATAAACTAAAGAACACAAAAAAGAAACCAACGAACCAGCTGGGGAGCCCAGGACTGTGCCGTGGCCAACAGAGAAAGGCCGGACGACCTAGAGTTGTTTTCTTCCATTCTTATAAATATGCCACTATTTTAGCCTGTCCTGCACTCTGCCAACAGCTCAGATTTTCATTTTGTCATTCATCCATTCACCTAGTACTTTTTGAGCTGTTGTGTGTGAGGCATTGTATTGAAAGTCATCTATTAACACAGTAGTTCTCTTCAGTGCATCAGAGTTGCCTGGATAGCTTGCTAAAACACAGCTTGCTAGACCAGGCCTCCTATTAATAATTTTCCCATTCTGTAGCAATGGGGTGGGGCCCTGGAATTTGCGTTTCTTAAAAGTTCCCAGGTGATGCTGTTACCAAACCAAACTGGGTCGGATTGCCCATGCACAATGAAAAGCTAAACACTGAAGCATAAGGCTTTTGTAGAGAGAAAAGTTTATTCCAAGGCTGCCGAGGAAGGAGATAGGAGTTGGGCTCAAATCTGTCTCCCTGAGATGGGAGCTGGGGAAGGTTTTGTAGGTAGAGGGTAAGGAAGCGTGATCTGATTGGATCTTGCAGTGAGATAATGCAGGGAAGTGTGATCTGAGTGGATCATGTCATGGGGTGATGCCAGGGCTCAATCTGATTGGATCATGGATCCTGTCATGTGGTGTCCACTTCTTAATTTGGTCCCCATTCTTTGAACTGAGCACTTAGGTTCCGCCTGTGGTTGCATGCTTGCTTCATCTGAGCATGCTCAGATTATGTAACTTGCAACCTGTGGGTCCACAGCAACAGCAAAGCAACTCACCATTTTGTTAATATTACAAGTAGATGAACCAGATTGGTCTGGTTCTGTGGTTACAGTACAGATGTTACTACCCCTAGGATCATACTCTGAGAAGCACTGTATGGATATAGCCACCAAATCCCTAGAACGCCTACAATTTAGAAGATGCTCAATAAACATTCACTAAACTGAATTATAGCATACTTGAGAAAATCCTGGATTCTTTGAGATAACAGATCAAGTTGTGCAAATATTTACAATTTTTCCAACTGAGATGGAAGCAGAAGTATGTAAGGACAACTTTATAGAGCAGGGTGCTGTCCTTTATACATCAAATATTAGGTAGAGAGCAGAGTATTAATATTTGTGCAGCTGGTTTATTTGGTGAGCTGACCTGGCTGTGAACATCTTGGGGACGGGTAAGAAAACGTACTGCCTTGCCCTGCACTTGCCTCCTCTGCACTTGCCTGCACTTGCCTCTTCTGTCCTTTTTTCTCCTCTTCCCCCTTTTTTCCTTCTTCCCTTATTCTCCCTGTCTCCACAAGGCTATCCGTTAATATTTGTACAAATACTTTGAGTTCTTTGGAAGAGAGAAACTGTATTGTTGCCAAATGATATAAATAATTTCTCTCTGTTCTTCTTTAATAAGGTGGACAGGGTAATATCATTATTTGAAAAAACCTTGTCCTCTTTATGGCCTGTTTATCAATCTTTGGGGTGAACAAAAAGCCTCATTTCTGATGACCTTTAAAGTCTGTACATAGTCGAAAGTAATTTGTGGAGTGAGTTCACTGATTGCTTATTTAAAATAATACTTTTAAATTATAACAGTGGCTTGTTTTCGATAATTAGTGTCACCTCAAATGTCTTTTGTGTGTTCATTGAATTTTCTCACTATTGCCAAGTTATTTTATTGCCATTTACCTAGCGGCAAACATGGAGAAACATAAAATGACATCGGTTTATGTTTCAGTTTTTGCCCCACTTGGTTATTTTGCAAAGTGGAAAAGTAACTTCATAATTCTTACGACTTCAAAAATATGCATGAGTCATTAACTCGTTGGTATTTCAGATTATCATTCCAGGTAATAATTTAAAACATCTTTTAGTGCAATGTGTCTCTCATACATCAATCTGGTTGTCTTTTGTACTGCTTTGGTAACTTTTTAAATTACTAAACTTTGTATTTTCGAACAGTTTTGGTTTCTCAGCAAATCGGAGTGGAAAGTGCACAGAGTTCACATGTGCCCCTGCGCCACCTCCTGCCCCCGATTCCACTGTCCTCAACGTCCCCTCCCACAGCCCTACGCTCAGTACAATCAATGACCCTACACTGACATGTCATCACCTAAAGTTCAAAGTTCATATTAGGGTTTTTTTTTTTTTTTTTTTTGAGACAGAGTCTCACTCTGTAGCCTGGGCTAGAGTGCCGTGGCATCAGGCTAGCTCACAGCAGCCTCAAACTCCTGGGCTCAAGCAATGCTATTGCCTCAGCCTCCTGAGGGACTACAGGCACGTGCCACCATGCCCGGCTAATTTTTTCCGTATATTTTTAGTCGGCCAATTAATTTCTTTCTATTTTTAGTAGACGCAGGATCTCGCTCTTGCTCAGGCTGGTTTTGAACTGCTGACCTTGAGCGATCCTCCCGCCTCGGCTCCCAGAGTGTTAGGATTACAGGCATGAGCCACTGCGCCCAGCCTAGGGTTCACTCTTGTCATTGTATATTCTTTGGGTTTTGATGTATGATGACATGTATCCACCACTGTAATATCATACAGCAGGTCCTCAAATAACGTTGTGTCATCATAACATTGATGAGAAAAAATTGATCTCCAGCTAGCACCACTGTATGCAGTTTGCACGTTCTCCCAGTGTCTGTGTGGGTCTCTCCAGGCACTCTGGCTCCTCCTGTATCCCAAAGATGTGCACGTTAGGCTTGTTGGTGTGTCTACATTGTCCCAGTGTGAGTGAGAGTGGGTGTGTGTGAGTCCGCCCTGCGAGGGAATGGCCTCCTGTCCAGGGTGGGTCCTGTCTTAAACTCCGAGCAGCAGGGATGGCTCTGGCCAGCATGACCCTGACTTGGAATAAGTGAGTAATAATTATCTTAATTGTTTTTGTTAATCTTTCTTAAATGTATGAATAGCTCACATTTATTTCAATGTTTAATATTGAAAGTGTTTTGGGTCTTTATTTAGAAGTTTGGTGACGTTTTGTGACCAGAAATATGCCATAGGATGTAACTATTATTTACAACAATTAGGCTATGGTAAAACTGGTTTCTTTATATGTCATTTTGCTTAAAGTCACAGTTTCCAAGAAGCTACTGATGATGTTAAATGGGGACTTACTGTAGTTTCATGGCCTGTTTTAAATTTCATTGATTTCTGGTCTAATTTTTATTTTTCCTTTTCTTGTGCTTAGTTTGCATTTGATTTAGACTTACTGTAGTTTCATGGCCTGTTTTAAATTTCATTGATTTCTGGTCTAATTTTTATTTTTCCTTTTCTTGTGCTTAGTTTGCATTTGATTTACTCTTCTCTTTCTTATTTCCCAAGATGTAAGCTTAGATTATTGATTTTAGATCTTTTTTTTCCTTTCTCATAGATGTATTCAGTGCTATGAATTTACTTGTAGCCACTGCTTTTGCTGCATTCCACGAATTTTGAAATGTTGTCTTTTTCTTTTCTCTTAGTTCAAAATATCTTAACATTTTTCTTGAGATTTCTTTTTTGACCTTTGTGTTATTTAGAGCATGTTTAGTCTCCAAGTATTGGAATTTTTCAGCTAGCATTATTCCCTCCCCCAAGCTCATATTAATATCCTCATATATATTCTTCTAGGCCTTTTAAAGTTTTACTTTTATTATTTAAGCTATCTGGAATAGATTTATGCTTCTGGCATGAGATGAGTATGAAATTTAATCTTTTCCCTGTGGAGAGCCAGTTTTCCCAGCACCATCTGTTAAATCTTTTCCCCACTTATTTGCAATTCTGCCTGGTCATGTATCAAGACTCCTTTTTGTATAAGTCTGTTTCGGAGGTCCCTATTCTGTTCCAGGGGTCTTCTTTTCCATTTCTGCACCAAGATCATATTGCCTTAATTCCTACAGCTTTATAAGAAATCCTAACATCTGAACAAATTGTGTGTTCTTTGTATTTAAAATTACCATGCTATTATTTGTCACTTATTTTGCTGTGTAACTTTTAGAATCAGTTTATGATGATCCTCAAAATACTACTTGGGATTTTCATCTAAATTCTATTGGATTCACCAATTACTTTCAGGAGAATTGACTTCTTCAGAATTTTGTGTCTTCCCATCTGCAAACTTGGTCGATACCTCCATTTGTTTAGATTTCTTAAAATATTCTTTCATAGTGCTTTAGAATTTTCTTCCCCACACAAATCTTGCACATCATTTGTTAGTTGAATTCCTAGACACCTTGTTTTGCTATTGTAAATGGTATTTTTCAGACATTTATTGCTGGCATATAATAATGCAATTGAGTTTTGATATATTGATATTATGTCTAGCAACCCCATATATGCTTTTAAAGTTAGAACTTTAATGTGTGAGCCCTCAGTCAATTGTTAGTTCTTCTTGGACACAAGGGACTCATTTCTGTTTTTAAATCTACCTGTGAAAGATTTTTTAAATCCATACTTTGCAGAGTGTCAGGTCCGCTGCAGACATTCAATAAATATCTATTAAATAAATAATGATCAAATGAAGGCATTTTCATTTGAAGAATTATGTGTTTCTCTATGATCTGCAACTTCCATATTCAGCTATGTTAGCATGAGAATATACTATATGCACCCCCACCCTTCTAATTTTATATTGGTAAAATTCAGTTAAAATAAATACTGAGAACAGCCCTAAAAGCAGAAAGGGAGGAGTGAAATACCACAAATTAATATCCGTGGGGAGGTATGGGGGGGCATTGTTGCTAGGCAACCAAGTCATTCTGAGCATTTGCTGACCCCAAGTTCTAGAAGGGTTTCCTTTCCCTCTCTCCTCTTCTTTGTTCTCCTCCTCTTCTCATTGGATAGAGTCAAGGAAAAGATCACCCAGGATAGTGGGAGGTGGGAGTGAGGGGTTTACTGACCAAATCTCATGGAAAGTTATGATTCCACTTACAAAACACACATTACAGATTGAGATTTACCTCCTCCTTTGGAGAGGACATGCTGGCATTGAGTTCAGGTTGTGAAATAATGTGCATTCTGCAATCATAGATTGTTGAGATTCAAAAGGAACCCCAAAGATACAGTGACCATGTTTTTGAAACAAATAGTCCCCTTACGAGGAAGCATAACAATTTTGAATTAGATGGGTGCTTCAGGGTGGGAATGAGGGGTCCTGCTTTGGCATTTGAAATGATTATGGAATAGCCACATACAAATTAAGAAGTATGAGACTGTAAGGCAGCTGAACTGTCTGAAGGGGAGACCTAGATCTGCCAGCTGTTGGCGTGTGGGTGGTGGTTGAAGCCCTGGCAATCGCTGAGTGACCACAGAAGGCTTGCAGTGTGACAAGAAAGGCTGAGGGCTGAGCTCTTGGGAATATCACCTCTCCAAGGAGTGGGTGGCTGGAGACAGAGGTTTCTGTCAAGAATGCCTGCTAGGAACAGCTGGAGAGGGGGTGGAACACAGGGGACGTGGGGACAGGAAGCATGCAGTGCTTTGAAGAGGAAGAGGAAGTGGGAAAGGCCAGATGCCAGGGAGAGGTCAAGGAAGATCAGCAGAGCATGCACTGGACTTAGCACAAGCTGGCCTCAGGCCACCAGGGTGAGGTGGTACATTCTTCTGTGGCCCTTCTGTGCTTGTGTCCTGTGTCCCTGGAGGGCTGAGGCCCTGGTCCAGCTAGTTTGGTCAAGCCACTTAACTTCTGTGAGTCTGCTTACCCGTCTATGAATTGGGGATGACAACAACTTCCTTGAAGACTATTCTACTTGTAGGGGTGGAAAAAATTCTTTTCCCTCCACCCATCTTAGGTGCATTGCCAGGGCCCTGTAAACTAGACTGACAAAGACAGGCAAACAAGAGAAAAACAAATCGAACTTTATTAGTATATGCATCATGTATATACAGTGGAAATACCCAGAGAAGAGTAACTCAAGTGGGTGGCTAGACCCTTAGCAAAAGAACAGTAATTTTTAGAGAAATGACAAGACAAATGAAGAAGACTTTGAGCTTCTGGAAACTAGTGGCAGATAAGGGCTAGTTTTAGCAAGGTTTCCTATGTAGATTGCTCTGGTGCTGTCTCTGGGCTGATAGGAGTCTAGAATTGTCTCTGGAGGCATTAGGAATTGTCCTGCCTTTCCTGATGTAAGGGAAGGAGTCAGAGAGTTTTTCTCATGTCTGCTTCTTTTTAATAGCCTTCAGCTCAAAATAATCGTTATGCCAAAGTGGCATATTTTGGGGTGGCATATTCTGTATCTTTGATAATGACTAAAAAAGACGTTCAGTTTCTTGCAATGTTTCTTTTTTTTTTTTTTTTTTTGAGACAGAGTCTCACTTTATTGCCTAGGCTAGAGTGAGTGCCGTGGCGTCAGCCTCGCTCACAGCAACCTCAAACTCCTGGGCTCAAGCGATCCTGCTGCCTCAGCCTCCCAAGTAGCTGGGACTACAGGCATGTGCCACCATGCCCGGCTAATTTTTTTCTATATATATTAGTTGGCCAATTAATTTCTTTCTATTTATAGTAGAGATGGGGTCTCGCTCTTGCTCAGGCTGGTCTCTTGCAATGTTTCTTGATGAGCTCTTAGCTCCTTTCATTTTTGTCCTCCCTCACCCAAACCTCACCCTCAGAGCTCCTCTGACACTCTCCTGCCTCACGTATCATCTGAGCCTCTCCGCACATTCCTTTGTGTTTGAGTTTTCTGTAAAGATCTCATTGTGAGCGAGTGTGCATGATAGAAGAGAGCTTCCCTGGGCTCCCTTCCCGTACTCCCCAACCCTCTCTGCAGAAGCACAATACTACTGCACCCCAAACCTCAATGACCCCTCCTGAATGTGACTTGCATTCTCTAGAAGTCAGGGGAACAAATTAGATAAATGCCTCCTAGTGTCCTTAGAGTAATTCCCAAGTGGAGATGTTCAAGTGACCCTTCAGATTTCTTCACGGAGAGGATGCCTGGTTGCTAGGAAACCAACAATCGCTCTTAACCACACCTAGCATGAAAATGCTCCCAACCTAAAGCACTATAATTACATTCAGAATTTTTAGCTGCTGTTCCATTATCATCTTTTAAAAATTCAGTTTGACAAATAGTTATGGAACTTGTACACGCCAGGAACTTGCAAAGCACAGATCTGATCATGTCACGCATCAGCTTAAAAACCTTCTGTGTCCTCCCCCCAAAAAATAGAAACCCCCACAAAATGCAGTTAAAACTGCTTAATCTGACCTAATAGGGACAAAGGCATGGAGAAGCCAAGCGGAAATTAGCTACAGCGAGAAGCTACTAGGCTGGAAGGACGAAGGGAAGAGAGAGTGAAGCCCGGGGCTCAGCATCACCTCCAGGTGCTGGAGCCATTCACAGAGGGACAGAGCAAGAGAGAAAAGCACAACGCTTCTTCTCTTCTCCCACTCCAATCTTCCAGTAGCTTCCATGCTATCCCAAGCCAAGGAAGGCAAGGAGCATGAGAAGTGTAGTTCTCTGAGACAGCAGATGGGAGCCCGGGAAGGAGGGGCTGGGTCTGACAGCAGTCAGAGCACTGAGCGGCACGACCCACACTCACACCATGACAGCCCAGAGGTGAGGCTCTGTCCCCAAGCACATGCTCCTATCTAGGCGCTCTCCCAGGCCTCCCCCAAACCCCATCTCACCCCAATAAACCCGGCACCTGGGCTTCTGTGAAAGACGCCCCTCTCTTCTCCAGGAGGGCTGGCCAGCTTTTGGGAAATATCAATTTAAGTTTTATTTGGTTTTTCTATTTAAGTGTTAACAATACTTTCCAAGGAAGAAATTAACACCTCTGCATTACCACTATGTCCTATATTTAAATTTCAAGTGGTTTTCAGGAGTTTGTCGCCAATTAGTAGATGTCTTTCTTTTCAACATTTAATATTCAAATATCTGTTCACAAAAATGCATCTTAGGCCTATTTTTGCCACATTTATTCCTTAGGCGATTTTCTTCGTTTGCTTCTATGTTTAGCAGAACTTTCTAGTAGGCAAATTTAAATAATCTCCTTTAAATTAGAAAGAAACTCAGTGCAGGGCAGGACTCCTGTGCCAGGCTCAGCCCCACTGTCTGAAAGTCACTTGCCCAAAACAATTTACATGTACTCTTGAAAATTTCCGTACGCGCTCAAAGGATCTGAACCACTTAGTGCAATAGGAATCTATTAGAAATCACCTGGGATAAAGGAAAGCAACCTAGAAAACTCATATTTCTATTCACAAGTAAACAGGACTATTAAAACTGCACATTTCTTTTTGGAAACTATAATATTCAGAGACTCTTGCCTACATTTCAGCTAGAGTATACAAACCCTTTACTGTTTTACATCCATATTTTTATTATAAAATAATAAATGTTCATATGAATATTATTCTCAT